>LPNX010486435.1:1040-15805 GCA_001517045.1 Pseudotsuga menziesii
TGCTCGTGCCCTAGCGCGCGCTGCCTCACGCTCCTCACGCGCTGCTCCGGAGTTTGTGTTGAGCCAAGAACAATATTATAAAGTATAATGTTTATAATTAGTAATGAGTTTGGATTTAGTTTGTTATTTTATTATTAGTTTTTTTTTAAGTTTATATGGATTGATTGTTTATTATAACTTTTCTTTTGGTGAGGGTGGATTTTTTTTTAAATTTTATGTATTTGAAGTATTTAAATTAAATTTGATAAAGATGTGATTGAAATTTTGAAATTGACTTTTTTAAAATTTATTACATTTAATTTTTTTAATATAAGATTAAATTGTAATTTTTTTGTAAAATTTAGTTTTATATATAAAATTAAAGGCTAATGTTTTTATTATTATTTAATTTAAAAATGTAAAGTATGTCTTAAAATTGGTTTTATATAGTTAAACATTCATTAACTATCCAAAACAATGCAAAATTTAAAGTTATTAAAATAAAAGTGTTTAAATATGTATTTAAAATTATGGAAGAAATGGAAAACTAAAATATAAATAATTGAAATCAATAATTAAGATATTTGAAATGCACTTCTTGTCATCCAATCCAATTAGTGGTATGTATTTATGCTAAAATAGTTTCTTAAATGTTATTGCCTGCCAAAAATAATGTGAGAAAAAGATATTAAGCTTTTTGTTAGTTTTATTTGAAACATGCATTATTTTTATTTTTATTTTAAATATGCATTATTATTATTTAAGAAAAAAACACTTTCATAATAAATAATTATATCATGGGAAAAAGGTTAACATGAACTCCTTTGATTTAGATTTTATGTACACACCACTAATTAGTGGAGTTATTATGGCCTTCAAGACTAAGCAATAGGCTAAAGTCAGCATATATATATATATATATATATATATATATATATATATATATACATGACAAAACAATGATAGATGCAACTAGAAAAGGGTAAATCATGACCATTACTTTTCCTTTCAAACACTATAATGCCAAATTTAGGAAGGACCTTACTACTCTAATTATTATTGGGTTGGTGTTTATAGAATTTGAATCCATTTCAATGAAAAATATGTGATTGAGAGAAGTTAAAGTGGCTTTTGCTATTTCTAAATATATATATATATATTCCAAAAATTATATAAAATTCGCAATACAAAAATATTGCTAAACATTTTATAATTAGAATTTTAAATATTAATAGTAGTTACCCAAGTTTTTACACAAATAAGAAAATGCCATTAATAATGAGCTCATGATTATCATAAGGAATAAAGTTTTTTTTCTAAATAATTTTTTAAAATTGAATAAAACTATATAAAAATAATCATTAAATAAATATGAACTAATAAATAATATATATATTAATTAATTTAGAAATTTAATTTATATTTATCAAAATATTTGATTTTATATATTTCAAAATTTTCATAAATTATATATAAAAATTTAAAAAATTACAAACTAATTTAAATTCAAGCCAAGTTTCAAAGTTAAATTCCATTAATTTTTAGTTTTAAAATTTATTTAAATGGATTGCAACAAAACTTTTTTTCCACATAATTGATAGATAATGTGTATATCCACTTTATTATAAACTAATTATAATAATAAGTATCATAAAATTTCATGGGGACAAACTTATTAAAAATGCTAATTACCAAAATTTAAAAACAAAACACACATTTTTTTAAATAAAAATCATCATTACTTAGAAATAATATATATATATAAGCTATTATAGTTATTAATTAGTTGGTCATAAAAATTTAACAAAGGTAAATAATAATTTGTTTTTTTAAATATTTATTTCTTAAAATGTTTTAAGGGACGCATTCTTATATCATCATACTTGAGATAAGTTAAAAGGTTAAGAACATCACAGTTTTACAAAATATTTTGAAGTTGCACTCTAATGTGGGTGTATACAAGAAATTCTATGAGAAAGTGATTTTCATATTTAAACAACTTACTCTCATAAAGATGAGAAATTATTCCATCCCATGACAGTGTCCAATGTCTTTTTTTATTAAAGAACTCGTGAGAACTTGTTTTATTTTAGCAGTGTTGGTTTTTTTCTTTATCCCCATTAAAATAGAGAAATATTTTTGTTCTTCTACATTATTTATGCTTGATCACCTCCTTATAATATATTAATTTTTTATATCCTCTAAATTTTTATCACAACAGAAATTCTTAAATTTGGATGCAATAATGCTTCCATATATCACTATTATGTAGAGTGACCTCTTCCTTGATTCCCCAATGATTTATCCAAGAGTTGGCATCTTTACGTGAACCTATCTTAAGGTACAAGTGGTTTTGACTATAGTATAAATCACTCTAAGTAAGCTTCATGTCTCCCATGTTGTTTATCTTGTTCATGTACATTAGGTGTACCTAGTCATAGCCATGCTCTCAATAAGGGAGAGTCTCACTTCTATGAGGAGGATAGGGTGGGATAGGATGTACTATTTTTAATTTTGATATTATATGTCATAAGGTTATTTGGGAATTTCTCTATCCTTGTCCATGATTCTATAGACATGTTATGTAGTGCCCATATTTGACTAGACATATCGACATGTTGCATTTTATTTTCTTAGTAAATGTTGGACTCAGTTCGACTGAGTAAACAATATTTATGACATGACAAATGTTGCTACTATGTCTAAGATATTACTATGCTTATGTTGATACATTGATTGTGAGGTTACGATTATGTTGTGAAGTTACTATGTTATAGTTATCATGATATTCCTTTGTTCATAAAGACAATGTATGTTTAATTGTCATCATTGATAAATGTAATATATATATGATGTGGTACATGGATATTGACCCATGATGGGATCAATTTAATGAGTTATACAATGAAAGGAAATGTTGTTGATAATATGCACCAACTGATGATTTAATGGAGATATTATTATGAATGTATGTTTTCAAAGTACTAATCTGCAGGACACATAGGCTATGTAATAAATGGATACTTTATATGAAGTGTGGTATAGTACCTATTTCTGCAGAAGATCCTTGATTACCAAAATTGATGATACGATGACACAAACCAATAATCTCGATAGCAGCAAAGTATGTTTTTGATAGGGTATATAGACCCAGGATGTTGAGAGGGATGGATGTGTTCCACCCTATGTTTTTATAATACCTGAGGTCGTGGGAGGGCCATGCTGAGACACGCTCCCCATGTTGTTGTGATGACGACGGTCGGGTACCCGAGGTCATGGGAGGGTCGTGCCGAGACACGCTCCCCATGTTGTTGTGATGACGATGGTCGGATGCCTGCTAGGAGAGGCTAGGTCCGCTATTCAGCCGACGCTATCGCTCTCAGGTTCTTATGTGGTCAGGTCGGTGAAGCCGACATCCACTTCTATACTAGAAGAGGAAGGATAGGGAGGGTGCGGACATAGGTTAGGATGGGAGGATGTTATAGCTAGTACTGTGTTGGTTCAAGGGGGGATCTACGACACCAAGATTAGTAGTAGTAGGTGGCTCTTCCTTGAAAATAAATGATTGAGTAATGAATCTGAAAATATAATGATGTTATAACTTAATTCATTAATAATTAATGATTGATGATGATGAAAAGATTACATGTTTGTATGTTAATTCAGTTGGGTATTTGCGATCATTATGTCTTGTATCCATGAATGTCCTATCTATGTGAATCATTATTATTTTGTTAATATTATTATTATTATTATTATATATATAGGATATATGATGTTTTCTTATAGTACGTGTATGATCTATGCATGCACTGGCCATGCATGCACACTTTGCACACGTATACCAATATCAGCATACCAATACTTAAAACGATCACTAATGGTATAGGTTTTCATAGGTAAATATGTTAATGAAATAATGAATGCTAAGCTAACATATTCATTAATGATAAGTGAACACTGTAATACGTAAGTGATCAAGTGTCGTAAATTAGAATAATCCGCAGAAAGTTGTCGTGCGTAGACTTAAACATTGTTCATCTACATTAACAATATTTTCAGGGTTGTTTAAACCCCTAAGGGTGTTTTGATTATGAATCTAGAGATAAATTGCTCATGACTATGATACTTGTCATTAAAAACAAACAAACTATAAAATGTCTTTAATTATAATTATTATTAATGGTATTGTTATTATCATCATCATCATCATCATTATTATTATTATTATAGTGCCTCTTGTGGTAAACATAGCCGATAGTTTAATTAGACCTTTATTTCTATTATTATTACGATGACTATTATTAAGATCTTGTGTTAACCATAGTCAATTATTTAATTAAACAATTAATATTATTATTATTGTTATTATTATGCTCTTGTGGTAAACGTATTCAATTGTTCAATTAAATCCAAGAGGAAATAACTAGAATAAAAATTAATTAAATAGACCAAATAATTCCATGTAGGTTAAACATGTATATTGAACTATGAAATATGATCATCAAGATATGACATGATTGATTTTATAATACTACTTATTAAATATGATTACAAACATCGGATTCCGATACTCACCTGTACACAAGATAAGTACTAAATTATTATTTTATTCCACATAATTGATTTGAGTAGGAATAGCTCTTAAACCGCCATCTCATGAGGGATCAATGGTGAACATTTCAAGAATTAATAAATGCTTGACAACCAACTTATTCAATTCAAATTAAATAACCCTAATTATTGGGATGCACAAGATAAGGACAATTGAATAAATAAATGAATATTCATGATTATAAGAAGGGACTAGCATTGATAACTGAAGGGGGAGGAAGGAAGTGTTTTGGAGGGAAATCATGGAGGATAAACTTGAGGAAGAGGTTTTGTTTTGGGGAAATTAGACTCTGCATCAGTGGAAAATGATGGAGGATAAACTTGAGGAGGGGGATAACTCAAGGGAAGAATATTTGTAAATGACGGAGAAGATAAAGAATGGAAATGAAGCTGCTCTCGGTATTATTGGTCTGTGGGCTCGGGGGCTAGGAAACCCATGGGTTTCCTAGGGCCAGCACATGATGAGAGATGGTCGGCAGGGTGGCACATCACTTTGTTAATCAAGGCTTGGATGGAAAGCTAGAAGAAGAAGGAGCCTACAAGGTATACAACAAACTGTTGGATCTACTACAATCGCTGGTTCCAGGTATTTAAATTCCAGGTATTTTGTCTAAAATTCATGAAGTTTATCAAACATGTACAACTCATATTTCTACATAAACATGTTTACAGTTCATATTTGTACATTCATATGTTTATAAAACTAATAGAAAAGAGATGGATATGAACCTGTAAAATGATTAAAATGTCTTGATTTTACATAAAACTAACTCAGAATGAGCTTAAGATAGAGAACATCAGAGAAATGGACCCAGTGCTCTACCAATTTAGGCAGAGCACTACATGTTACAACCTCAAAATGCACATCCATATAAGTTAATAATATTCAATTAACACAATATATTTCCAAAATATCAAACAAATTCAGCAGTTGCTCAAACAAAGAGATCTCAAATCGACACATCGGCTTTTTAATGAGGTTAAAACCCTAAAAGAGGCAAGCAATCCATGACCCCTTCCAAATAGCTACTTGAGGAAATATTAATATGAAATGGAAAAAAATAATTTATTACAATGATTTTCTCATAATGGATCATCGAAAAAAAAATCCTCCATGCTCTTTAAATAGAGACCATGCACATATAGAGTGCTAAGCCATCGATAAATATCTATTAAGATCAAGGTGAGAATGAATTGTATCACTCTATGTATAGAATATATCCTAAGGGTTAGATTACATATGTCAAATGTACACTAATGCATACTAAATAAACACACTTTACCTAAATATACAGTATAACAAATCAATTTTAACTAATTCCTGTGTCTAAATAACCCCAACAACTAGGAGTGGTAAGAGTCTCAAAGAGGAGTTTCTTCTTCATTAATCATTTTCTCAATCCTATAGTATTAGTTAATCTCATGATGAAGGCCTATTTTGAGATATGTATGAATTAACTTCCTCCAAGCTGTTATTGTCATACATAAAATTGGCATAAATGATGTAATTCCCCAACATGGAAATTAATGATTGTTATAGGTGCATAATAGTATACACATATAATAAATATATAATAGGAAATTAAATTAATAAATAGGTTCATAGTTAATGCTAAGATATTATTTATTATGCTAAAAAAAAGGGGCATTAGTTCTTGCATGACACGTGTCATGCAAGCTAATGAAATTTATTTTAATAATATGGATAATGGGTTTTTAAAGAGAGAGGGAGGACATGATGGGGGTCCTTCTCTATTGATTGATTGAGGGGTTTGGGGGGTTAGATAGGTTGCATGGGAGTAGTGGATTTACTAAGTATTTTTTAGTATTTATTGTTGGTGACGAGGAAGGGTGGAAGAGGGGAATGGTCTAACATAGTTTATTGATTGAGTGTTCAGTGGATCTTAGTCTTATACTAAGGGGTAGGTTTGGTGGACAGTTTCCCCCCACACTTTTTTTCATGTTGCTACCACTTATGCTAGCAGCATGGTCCTATTGTACACTCTTATAAGTCAAATTGTCCTTACTTCATACCTAGGTTTGTTTCTTGACTTTATTTTATTTTAGGTACTTGTAGTAATTTAAGTTGCTTATAAATAGATGTGTTTTATGTTGTATTATAAAATAACTTCTGAGTTTTGTTGGCAGGGGTTTTGGGTAAGTGAGTTGCGCAACATTGCGACAGCTTCACAACCTCACCTGGTACAGCGCAAGGACAGATTAGCGTGATGGGCAGAAGAATAATCGCTTTGAATATTTTATATGTTATTTGACCAAGTTTTGTTGTAATAGGTCATTAGCGGTTATAAGTTAGTTAGAAGTGGACCCTCAATGTAACGATGCAAGCGTATTTATAGATCTAGTTTTGCAAATAGAAAGTAAACATGATTGGAAAAGAGCTACCGACTTAGTCTAGGAGAATCGCATCAGAGGATAACCGAGAAATAAGATTTTGTGCGATCTGGTTATGTGAAGAATTTTTTATGTACCTACGATTGATCTACGTTTCTCTAGATGTATGTAGTATTCAGTTTCGGAGAAGAATTGTGTAATGTGGTTTCGTTGCATAAGATTAATATGATATGGTGATTGTGGCACAAATATTGTCTGTTATTGTTGATGCGATCTTGTCTGTTATTGCTGTTGTGATATGATATGTTATGATGTTACAATCTGTTATGTTATGATGGCATAATATAGATGTGATCTAGTCTCTTCCTGCTATATCAATGTGATCTGTTTTCTTCTACTGTCTGTTGCGTGATGAGTAGATATGCTTTATGAATAATGCTGTGATATTGTGATAACTATGTGATGATATGATGATTGCATAAGTTATGAATACCCTATGCAAGTTGAAGAAATAGTGTAAAGTTGATTGCTAGCTATGTATTGGGCAGTTATGGTGTCCTTCCATCAAATCCCCATAACCTCCCTCCTTACTACCAAAAAATCAGTTCTGACAACTCTCCCTTGAACACCTAGGGTGAGACCTCGTCTACTTCGTAGATGTTGCTGGGCAGGGTAAAACCTGTCTAGGTCACTGCTGAGGGATATTGTGCTGTAGGGCGTCGACAGAGTGGGAATCCATGTCGACGAGGCTTTATTGGTGGGTTTCACCAAAAAATAGTTATGTTTCTAGGACCTAAGTTGCCGTTAAGAGGAGGATATGTTTTGGCATCGAAATCAACCAGAGATCGAAGGATGGTTTGATCTAAAATTGCGAGAGTTTGCCGTAGCTGAAAATTGAAATCCAAAGTTGTCGATGGGCCACTAGCTGGACAGGTATATCCATGATGGTCCTCATGAATGGTTCTTTTGTGAATTTCCTATCCTCTTGCAGGAATGGCTAGAAAATTTCACTAAGAAGAAGACAAAATTTCAAGGAGGAGAGTCGACATCCTGAACCCTGGAGTTGATCTAGGAGTTACAAGAAACCAATAATAAGGCATCATGGGCAGTTGAAGTGTGGTTGGATAGTATCTTAGAAGGATACATCACCGAGTTTGTAGTTGACACCAATAAGTCCTTTAGCGAAGCAGAAAGAGAGTTCTTCAGGGGACCTCGAGGAAGGTTCTTACTGTCGCTGCAGCTGGCCATTAAGCAACTAGTCTATGAAAAATGTATTATGAAGATGGACCAAGACTAGTGGAACTCTGGTGTGCAGAGGATGTAGGCACCGCGATGAAAGGGGGGGATGCATGAAAAGGTAAGGGGTAGATGGGAATGAGTTATGGTGAGAACGTGAAGGTTTTCAAGGAAGAAAGTGGTTGTAGAAGGGGAGGAGCAAGGTTTCAAGAAAAGAGGCTGAGGATAGGAGAAGGTCCTGCCGCGATCGAAGTTCAATGCCATGAAGAACAACCACATGGGACGAAGTGAATTTTTGGTAATGACAAGGACGACCAGGCCCAAGTTATGCCCGAAAGAACAACATGATCGAATCCTAGCAGTAACGTGCCCACACCTCCGTGCACTACTCCATCACAAGGAAACAATACACACTCTGCGTCAACTTTCCCAATGTGTCAGCAATATTCTAGTAATAGAGCACCAATAGGAGGAAGAAGGCCCAAAATGGGGGGCAACGAAATGAAGTTACCAATCTTCAACAAGAATGGAATTGACAATCAAGAGCAATACTGATTCTTATGTGAAGCGATCTGGACCACCTGACAAATTGTCGATGATGATGTGAAGAAAATTTAGCTGGCCACTACTCTAAGGGGTTGTGCACTGGAATGGTTCATGAGATTCACGTGGATACCTCAGGGGGGTACTGCGAAGACATTGGATGAGATCCAAATAGGATTATTTGAAGAATTTAGGAAGCCAAAATCTGAATCTTAGTATATTACTAAATTGAAGGAGCTCAAACAGTTCCCCAATGAGACGATTTGGGACTTTGATCAGTGTTTTAAGACATTGATGGATTGGATCAGTTTTCAGATGAGCGATGTTCAACACAAGGAATGGTTCATTGTTGCACTTGTCCCTCATATCAGACAGTCACTAATGCAAGACAATATTGCGATATAGAGTGAGGCTCTGGAGACCACGATGAAATTGGAGGCATCACCAGTACGAGAATCTACAGTCGGAATAAACTAGATTCAAGCATAGTTGGCCAATTTGATGCTCCAATTGTAAGATATCAAAAAGGCCAAGGAAGACCGCGATGGTCTTTGGTGCACCCGTTGCCATGAAGGAAAACATACCAAGCACAATTATCCGACGTTTCAGAATTATTTGCTGTTGGGAGCCCCGAATCCATTGAGTTGTGCTGGTGTACCATGGTGTCACATATGTTAGGTCTATGGGCATCGACATGAGAACTGTGATTACATGCAGAAAATGGTTACCAAAGCAAAAAATTTGTACTATACATTTTGTGGGTTAGTTAAACATGACGACAAAAACTGTCATGCTTATGATTTTCTCCAGGAAAGGACATGCGATTCATACTTTCTAAAAGGTGAGGACCCTTGGATAGCACAAGAAAATCTTGCAAGTAGTACAACCAGCAGCACAAGTGCCATATACACCACCACCTCCATTGCAGTTTGTCCCTACACAATAATAGCAACAATTTATAATGCACCCATAGTTTGCACCTCAGCCGCAAATGGTGGTACAACCATAGTATAGCCAAGCACCATGACTACAGTCACAATCATCCACAATATGTTCAATTCATGCACTATGTCCAGTAGCAACCTAACCCACTATAGCAACAAGTGGCCCAACCGCAGTTTCAGCAAGGAGGAGACCGAGGAGGATTCTGCAGAGGGTTCAGAGATAGAGGAGAAGGACGAGGTCATGAGTCAATCCAGTGCTACACCTGTTGGGTATTTGGGAATTACTAGAGGGAGTGCCCTCATACATAGTGTACATAATGTACAGCTAGTGATCATAATGTTTAAAAATTCCCTCAGTTGATTGCAAAATGGCAAGAATGAAATATTCCTCAATTACAGAATGTGCAGAATCAGAATCAGCCTACATTCCAAGTACAGAACCAACCGATAATGCAGAACTAGGTCCTACCATAGACTTGGACCCAGAACTCACCTCAGACATGGAACCAACCGATGAATCAACCATTGAATCAGAACCCGCCTTTGAACTTAATCAAGGATTGACAGTTGCCACTATTCAGGCTGAGCTGCAAATGAAGGATGTCGACGTTGGGATTGTCACTCGTGTTGGTCCGACAACTGGAGACGATGGACCATGGCGGCAAGTTCAGATTTTTGGTAAGAAAAAGGTCGTCTTTGATATTGTGATAGAGAAAGATACCTTCGTTGACACAAATAATGTAATCAGGTGAAATCGAGGTAAGTTAACAATTGTTGATATGCCATTTTATTTCGATCCATCTATAGAGGCAAGACCATCATGACAGCATGGTACCTTGTGGAATGTTTTTGAAAGTTGTTTGTCACTAGCAAGGGACTTTGACGCCCTTATCAAGCTTGAGACATTATTGCACCACCTAAATAAGACAGTGAAGGATTCCGCTGTGAATTCCTTGCAAAAAAGGAAGACAGGTAAGGAGATGAGGATGAATATCCAGATTGGAGATTATGAGGTTGACTCGTTCATTCTGGATCTTGGATGTGATGTAAATATTCTAACCAAGAAAACCTGGTAGTTGATGGGAAATCCAACATTAGGATGGTCATCGGTACAGCTACGACTAGCAAACCCGATGAAGGTTTAGCCCATTGGTCGCGTTTCAAACTTGGTTGTCAACATTGAAGGTACGAAAATGCATGCTGATTTTGATGTGATAGAAGTTGTATAATATGGTGGTTCCTATTCCATGCTACTAGGGATTGGATGGGATAATAATAGCATGGTAGTTATCAACTTCAAAAAACATGTTATGACATTTGAAAACTAGGATGTTAGGTTCATTGCTCGTATGGACCCTCAGGAAGGACGACGATATATTGAACCTGTAAAGGATGAAGTTGGGATAAGTTGGGATCATGCTTATAACATATATGAGGACTATATCCATCCTTCTATCGATGGTAGAATTGGATGGTGCAGCACAAGTTTTGCATCCTCTAACTTTGACGATGCTCTGGAAAATTGGCAAAATCGGTTGCATGAGGTATCATTCAGGAAATGCGGGTTGATTACACAGTCTCTTTGACATGTTGCGACTGAGACTATCAATTTTCCCATTTATGAAGGACTTCCAGGACTATTAGAGTTCTTTCAGGAATTTGAAGAGAAATTTTTTGAACCGCAAAATATATTGGCTCTTGATGTAGCACTGAAGGCTACTCTGGCTTGATGGTGGGTGACACACAAACAATGATCCATGACTGGGAACAGTGCCACAGATTGATGATGGTCTGATTTGGAGATATAGAGGTCTATCATGCTGGGAGATATGACGAAAGAAATGATCTAACTAGACATTTAATCAAGTGTTAGAATTTATGGGCATCACGACCCAGGGATGAATGGGTCCACACTTTTGTTCACACTCTAGAAGAAATGTCGAGATCCAGGTATGTGGCAGCAAAGTTGTGTAGGACTATCACCACTTGGGAAGATTTTTCTGTTTGTTTTGCGCAGATGTTTAGTTTTTATGACATCAACCTAGAGGTATGCAATGCTTTACAAATCATATGCGATGTCATACTCAAGGTCACCCCTGTCGCCTATTCAGTTGATCCACATGCGCATTGTTAAATTTAGTCCATGATGGCCTATTACAACTTATCAGGGGAACCTAAAGATGATGATGAGTTGGGGAATGTTAATATTCCAAACTCTGAAGGAAGCTGTGATTTCGCAGCCCCTGAGATACTGATAGACTTGATGAATCAACCGCTGAAGATCTAGAAAGTTAACATTGGGTCGGCAGAGAACTCAAAATATTCCAATGTTGGAGACTACTGGGATGAGGAGACCATGGCTAGGATCATAGACCTTCCACATGAATTCCAGGACCTTTTTCTGACATGATTTTTAGAGATGAAGGGAATTTTAGGAGACTTGGGGGAGATGAAAATCATGTTGAAACCAGATACCAAACAGGTACGACAGAGGCCGTATTGACTGAATCCATGATACAAGGACCATGTGAAGGCCAAGATTGATTGGATGCTTGATGATGGGATCATCAAACCTATGGAAGAATCTGAGTGGATAAGTCCTATGGTGGTCCAAGATAAACAGACAGGAGAAATTCACATTTGTGTCGACTTAAGAAAGTTGAATGATGCATGTGTACATGATCTATTCCCGACCCCTTTTACAGATGAATTTCTTGAAGTTGTAAGTGGTCGGGAGATGTATTCTTTCACAGACGGCTTCTCAGGATACCACCAGATCCAGATTGCGAAGGAGGATCATTATAATACTACGTTTTTCATTGAGTGGGGCTATTTTCAATATACAGTCATGCCGTTTGGGATGAAGAATGCACCAACTGTATTCTCTTGTGTAGTTGTCGCTATATTTAAATATTTTATTCAAAAGTTCCTACAGGTGTATATGGATGATTGGACTATCTATGGACTGATTAGGGACCATCTAGACAGCTTGCAGCTGATGCTGGAAAGGTGTCGATACAATCATATCGCCTTGAAATCTAAAAAGTGTATTTTTGTGCACCATTTGGCATGCTACTGAGACACATTGTCTACAAGGAAGGTATATTGGTCAACCTAGAAAAAATTGTGCTAATCCTCAGTTTACCACCACCAACTAATGTCAAAATGCTTCAGGCCACACTCGGGCATACTGGATACTATAGCAAGTTTATCAAAGGATACGCTGCGATTATTGGCCCCATGGAGAAGCTGCTAAAGAAGGATGCAGCCTATGAATGGACTCAAGAATGTCAAGGAATTTTTGACACTTTGAAAGCCAAGATGTCCTCTACACCCATACTGGTTTTTCCTAATTGGGATAAGGAGTTTCATGTGCACGTCGACGCTTCCTCTATTGTGTTGGGGGTCATTCTTGTGCAACCAAGTGAAGACGACCTGGATCACCCAATCGCATATGCCAATAGAAAGCTGTCTTTTGCTGAACGAAATTATGCAATGACGGAAAGGGAAGGCTTGATGATGGTTTATGCATTACAAAAGTTCTGGAACTACTTGTTGGGTGGGAAGTTCAAGATGTTTACTGATCACTCTGCTTTGCAATACCTGGTCAATAAGCCTGTGTTGGGGGGGAAGATCTATCAATGGCTGTTACTCTTCCAAGAGTTTGATTTTGAAATAGTTGTGAAGCTAGGATGATTGAACGCTGGCCCTGATCATCTGTCTCGTGTCGAGAATGGGGAAGAATCGACCAATATTGATGATGGATTACTATATGTGCAATAGTTTCATGTTAACATTGTAGCTGATCACTATGCACCAAAGATTCATTTTTTGGCCACTGGTATTTCCCTAGAGGACATGTCAACTAGCCAAAAGAAGCAGTTGGTCGTAAAATCTTTTGACTTTCAACTAATTGTGGGACAATTATATAATCTTGGACCAAATGAAATCCTTTGATGGTGTATTTTACTGCATGAGTAGGGTCCCATTCTCGAAGAAGCACTTGCAGGAATTGCAGGAGGTCACTATGGAGGTCAAGCTACTCACGGAAGGTGTTGCGCACTGGGCTATGGTGGCCTACGTTGCATAATGATGCTGCAAACTATGCGAGGAGCTGCGATGTCTATGAACGTGTTAGTAAACCATCATGACGGGATGTGGTGCCGCTGGTACCGCAAGTGACTCTGCAACCATTTGATAAACGGGTTGTGGATTTTATGGGTTCAATTAATCCACCAGGGAAGAGGACTAGTGCATGATAAATCATCACTACAATCGACTATCTCACTAGGTGGGCGGACGCTACACCAGTTGTGGATTGTATTGCTGCGATGGCAACGAGATTCATCTTTGAAAACATTGTGACAAGGTTTGGGTGTCCCAAGATCTTGATGAGTGAGCAGGGTAGTCACCTTGTCAACTAAACTGTGAAAGCACTAACTGAGGAATTGTAGGTGCAACATAAGAGGAGTACACCATACCATCCACAGGTGAATGGGACCGTTGAAGCATTCAACAAAATCTTGGAGATAGTGTTGACTAAGGTATGTAACGCTAACCATGATGACTGGGACTTAAAAATTCTAGTGGTACTATGGGCCTATCACACTACTTGTAAATAGCTAACTCGTCAGACACCATTTAAGCTGGTCTATGGGCAAGAGGCAGTAATGCCCATGGAGTATATTGTTCCCAGCTTGCTCATTGCTGCAAAGATAGGAATGGATGATGTAGAAGCATTAGAAGAATGAATTGTGTAGTTAATCTATCTTGAAGAAGACCATTTTATTATTGGCTTCCATTAGCAGGTTGTGAAGGATTGACAGAAGGCGTGGCATGATCGCCACATTAAGAAAAAACAGTTTGCAACAAGAGATTTGGTGTTGTTATATGACAGTAAGTTCATCAAGAATCTAGGTAAGTTACAAATGCACTGCTTAGGTCCCTATATTTTTCATTCCATTACTTCTGGTGGTGCAATTCAACTACAACAATTAGATGGTGCATTCTTACCAACGGTTGTCAATGGGAATCGTTTAAATCCCTACAGGTTGGGGCTAGCGATGCGCACCACTTGAGGCACTAATATATATATAT
>LPNX010486435.1:17468-84451 GCA_001517045.1 Pseudotsuga menziesii
CAACAGTTGCAGGGATGTGGGGTGGTCAAATCAAGTAAAAAATGCGGGTAGTTAAATTAGTTGGCCGATGGCGCTTGTTGAAGTGACCCGCATTAATGAGTGATCCGATCGTTAGAAGAGTAATATCACCGATGGATTTGGTGTCATTAATACCCGATTTAGCAATAATGGTGAGGATAGATTTCGCAATGATGAATTTTGGATTAGAGGTGGCTATAAAACAACGCGCGGGATGCATAAGGATGGAATTGTTTAGTTTAGCGAGAAGAGACTGTGAATCAAAGAAGGAAATTGTGAAGTGTGGTGAGAACTATTGAGTGAACTATAGTGTTGTAGTTTAGAGCCATCGAGTGCAGTTGAAGGGTTGAGGAGTGAGGTATACTAAGTGACCTCGACACCATAGATATTTCCAATGAGTACAAGTCCCCGATTCACTCCATGATGGTTGAAGAAGAGATAATGAGTATGCCATTTGGTTCATCGTCCATTCCCAAGTGAAAGCAGTAGGCTCAGAGGCCCAGCCCGACACCACTGTAGAATAGGAAAACTCGCACCTCAGCGAGAGTGCAAGGAGAAGGAACTGCACAGATTGGGCCATCGATCTCGGGAGCTGTTGAGTCCATGACACCTTGGGGTGTCTCTGTACATGAAATTTTGGGCTATGTCACTCCTACGCATCTAGGATCCAAGCTGAGGCAACTATCAAAGAATCAGTAGTACCCACAAAAATTGTCGCCACTACCAGAGGGGATGAAGTGCTCAGGCGACATCATCCCTGCACTCATAAGGTTGAAATTGGAAGAACATGACTTGATACTGCTCAAATATGTTAGAGATGAGCCTTATGAGTCAATATTGATGGGGCCTGGTGCCCCAATTCAGTGAATTCCTCAAACATGGGTGAGTGGGTTGGATAAATCGAGATTATCGGGGCTCATCAATATGCCTCATTTTGGGCGATTGAATGAATCACATGCATGCGTGAAGCAATTATTGGCTTGATTTCATGGAGGGAAACTTTGGTTGAACAAGCCGATCACTGTGACAGTAGATTTAATCACAAGCATCACAGGCTTGCCTAAGGCTGGGGAAGATCTGGTACAGTATATCCGTGGGTGAGATACGGACAAAAAGCTTGCTAAGCAACTGAAGGAGCACTTTGGTTTACATCATGATGGTCATGCTTATCACATAAAAATCATTAAATCATAGGTGGTGCACATTGCAACATGGATTTTGGCAAGCAAAGTAGTTCGGGGAAACCGACCAGTACAATGCAATTCAAATGTTGTTGCCTACGCCCAGAAGTGTGTTGAATGGGTGCAAATGAATTGGTCTCTGTTTTTTTTGAACCAGTTGCTAGGAGACGCACTGGATGCTTAGGCTAGGGATTCATTTTCATATAGTTAGTTGCTGATCCTTATTGCACTATTTTCCTTAATGGAACCGATTGATTACCAACCAATCGCAGTTGACGTGGAAAAGGTGTGCCGGGGTGCATGGTATATAAAATTATGGTAGGTCAAAGAACCCAGTCGATAGATGGACTGTGCCATCCAATTTTGGGTGTATTGGGAAGCATTGCAAGCTATGACCATTGTTATTCCCTGATTCTCTCCTTATGCCATAGCCAAGTACCAACGGATCCTTCAGTTTTCCATCGAGCCCCATTCTATCTACATTCAGGCGCAATGGGATCCCAACAAGCAGTGGCTTCCTTTGCCATACAAAGTTACAAAAGGGGAATTGGATGCCATCATCCAAGAGTGGTTGAAAGAGTGGATAAATCCAATGATTTAGGAGGATTCATCTGAGGAGTAGCCACTGGATGCCCCAAAAGAGCCTGCCCAGAAGGACCTGACCACTCATGACTCCGACAATGAGTCACCAACAAACCCTAAGGATGCAACACAACGCATGCGGGAGGAGACTCACACCAAATGGCGCCAGGAGTATGAATCAGGTATTGGTACCAAGTTGGGGATGGATGATCAACTGCAATAGCTTATCAAAGCAATCACTGACTCATTCAAGGATGTGACAAAGGTGATCCAGGAGTGAAACCATGAAGAATTTGGAGAGGTAAGAGATCAATTAGATTCTATTTTTGGTATTATTTCTAGGCAGACATATGTGCGATCCATACTGCAAGACGTTCCATTGATTAGCACTAAGCCCTGGGCCAGGAACATGTAAGTTCCCTTGACTGCGATCAACATGAATAATGAGGAAGATCACCAGTTGTTGTGACCAATCCATAGAATGGATTTGGACCTAAATAAGTTATCCACTATGGATTTAGTGGAGTTGCAACACGTTTCCACCCTAGAATTGGAGGAATGATAAAAATAGTTGACTAAGGGTTATGTCTAGTCCCAAAGCATCGCAGAGAAGCTGCAAACACATGCCGATGAGCTACATCAGATCTAGGTGTAGCTGGCAGAAGGAAAAGTTCAGGAAATCGACGCTCTGAAGGAGACACAAGATTAACTACAGTGGAAGTCTATTGAGGATATTATGGAATTGAAAAAGGCATAAGATCTCCTTATTGTTGAGCAAGCCCAGATGTGTGCCAGGTGCGATGAGGTCGAGCAGGCTGTTTCTGAAGCCTGCCAGCACATTTTTTAGAACATAGTCGACCTCACCTCAGTCAAAAAATCCAAACAATTGGGGAAAACTATTTTTCAACTTTAGGATAATAACCTGATGCTCCAAGCCCTAGTACAATCGATGATGCCACCGAAACAGGTTGCAAAAATGAAATCCACCATCAAAGACATTGCAACTAAGTTCGAAGGCATGGAGCAAGAGGCTAAAACCATTATGGAGGAAACAACGCAAGTTTTGTTTTTCCAGAGCATTGTCCAGGATGAGCAGCTTGATCAACTAACCACGCAAGTACAAGAAGTAGAAGGTCAACTGACGACCTTGAAGACATCATTGAGGGCTATGCCACTGATGGTACATATCATGTGGGCCAAGGAACTGAAGGATTTACAACAGTGAACCACTCAAGCACAAAAACACCAAAAAAACCATTGCGCTCAGCTTGATGAGTTTCAGGAAATCGGTGGACAGTTGGCTATCAAATCAGTCACCACATTATAGGCGGTTCAAGAGCATCGGTAGGCGGTCGACAAAAAGGCCCAAGAGGAACACCTGATCAAGCAAACTTTGACTAATTGTCAAATTATTGTTGATAAAGTCCAGCTATAGGTACATGAGATTACGCATCAATTTGAATATTTCAAGGCGCAGACATCGGCACACACCCTATCAACCTGACATGGCTTAGGGACGAGCCATAAGACTATATTGGGGACCTGTTGGCAAGGGTTTTTGGTAAGTGAGTTGTGCAGTATCGTGGCAGCTGCACAACCTCACGTGGTACCACGCAAGGCCAGATTAGCATGATGGGTGGAAGAATAACCACTTTGAATATTTTATATGTTATTTGACAAAGTTTTGTTGTAATAGGTCATTAGCGGTTATAATTTAGTTAGAAGTGGACCCTCAATGTAATGGTGCAAGACTATTTATAGATCTAGTTTTGCAAATAGAAAATAATCATGATTGGAAAATAGCTACCAACTGAGTCTAGGATAATCACATCAGAGGATAATTGAGACATAATATTTCACACGATCTGGTTTTATGAAGAATTCCCTATGTACCTGCGATTGATCTGGGTTTCTCTCGATGTATGCAGCCTTCGGTTTTGGAGAAGAATTGTGTAATGTGGTTCCATTGCATAAGATTAATATGATATGGTGATTGTGGCACAAATATTGTCTTTTATTACTGTTGTGATCTTATCTGTTATTGCTATTGTGATCTGATCTGTTATGATGCTACAATTTGATCTGTTATGATGTTGCAATATGTTATGTTATGATGGAATAATGTAGATGTGATCTATTCTCTTCCTGCTATATCAATGTTATATGTTTTGCTGCTATGTCGACACAATCTATTTTCTTCTACTGTTTGTTGCGCGATGAGTAGATATGTTTTATGAATAATGCTACGATATCGTTATAAATGTGTGATGATATGATGATTGCATAAGTTATGAATACCCTTTGCAAGTTGAAGAAATAGCGTAAATTCAACTGCTAGCTCTGGATCAGGTGGTTATAGTGTCCTTCCGTCGGATCCCGATATCCTCCCTCCCCACTGCTAGAAACTCGATTCCAATAGATCTCCCTTGAATGCCTCGGGTGAGATCTCATCTACTCTGCAAATGTTTCTAGGCAGGGTAAAACTTATCTTAGCTGGTGCTAAGGGAGATTGCATTGTAGAGTGTTGATAGAGTGGGAACCCCTGTCGACGAGGCTTTGTTGGTGGGTTTCACCAACAAGTTTTTTTAAGTACTTCAAAGTATGAACAATTTACTACATCTAGTATCAGAGCCAAGTTGAAACCCTAGGGCCTCCACACCCACCTACTAATCCTAATTATTTGGGCCTAAGGCTCGATCCAACATACAATTTTAAGCTAGGTATCAACTTTTTATCAACCATGTCATCCAACAAGCTCACAACTCTCTCCAATTTTAGCTTTCCTTTGTGAATCCAAATAATATTTCAATTCCAAACTATGTGAGATAAAACCATTTCCAAAAAATTACCAAATGTTATTCACATATATAGGCTTATGGAAATGCATGATGCAGTAGCATAGGGTATTTTTTCCCCAATATCTTCACCCCGTATCTACCGAATCTAGTGTTGTGATGTTCACTCCTCATCAGGAAAAAAACCTATTTTTTCTCCTTCTGAACTAACCCCTAGCTATCCTAAGGGATCAGATTGGAGCATTTACATGTGCAAAGAAAACCACAATTCACTAAAATTGATGCCAATTCTTGAATGACGAACACTGGAATAGTATGAATGGAGCTTTTGATTGTGTATGTTAGGTTGTTTTTATGGGGATTTCTATCACTATTTGTATTCCTTAGGTTCTTTTTTTGAATATTACTATCGTTATTTTTAATCAACTTACTACTATCATATTATAGTTTTAATAATAGTTTTGAAGTCATCAATTTCATGAAGATGATTTAAAAGCATCAAATGGATGTGTGAATTGAATATTGGTGGAGGGAGACATAATGGTTATAGAGAGTCAGCTGAGGGTGATTGGAAGTGGGTAAGGAACACATAATTTCTCTATTAGTAGGGGTAGCCTAAGTAATTCATCACAACATGATGTATCAAATAAGGATCCATCTTTAATGTTGAGTGGATGGAGGATTCATAATAGTAGGGAAATGTTTGCAAATTGAAGAAAAAGTGCACCCATGAGTTTTGAGGGATAATTGTTGAGCTTGGATGGGATTTTTTCTTAGGAAAAATTGAATGTGAATTCATGTCACGGTAGGTGCCAAATTATTCCCTTGAAATCTTTTACTCTAAGTATCAATGCCGAGAAAATACAAAATATTTTTCTTACCATTATTCTAATAACTTAAACCCAATATTCCATGGGAGGGTCATCATTTATCACAACATCTATGTTCCTTGAGTGATAAGCATAAGTTTAGATCCTTAAATGATAGTAACAATAGGTAATTTTTCTCTTGACCAATTATTCCATATATAAATAAGATCATGAGGAAGAAAGGTATCATGTTGATAATATCATTTGATAGCCCTCCAATTATTGGGAAGAGAAGGGTTTTGTTGGGTTTTCTACATCATCATTCGGAGGCCATCCTAAAATTTCAGTAGATCAACCTCATTTTTTTTAGTTCCCACAACAACAACAAAAAACAAAAACAATGATGCCAACAAGATATGGGAACATGTGCCTTGAGTTCAAGGACAATTTTAGTCTCAAGTTCCAATTCAGTACTCATGGTTCCTGAAGCTTCTCTCATGCAACATTGAGGATGCCAAAATTTAGCAATCCCTCCAATTGCTAAAAAAATCTCCTAGGAAAATCTCCTCTACATAGGATGCTCTGTTAATATCAAAGATTGGATACCTATTAATAGTATATTTTTTTCATCATTTTCTAAAGAACAAATTATGTTCAACACCTATACGGTTCGTATTGATACCCGTGTTAGGTCATTTCACTCTAAACATTTCAAAATTATGTTTAATTTATGGAAATGAGGAAATGGGAGTTGAAATTCACATTAAATGATTATAACATGCTCTTTAGATCATTATTGCCTTTGGATATAGAACTAATTGATATATATTATAATATCAAAATTAATTATGGGAAACATAGAGGTTGAAACTTATAATTTTATCATCGAAGTGTGCTTGAATTAGGGGTTTTATGATATATCAATTTCAATTTTATATAAAATGAGGGAAGAAAATATCATTTTTAATTAAAATAAATATTATAGTAGTCTCAAATTTTATATAAATATTGTAAATGCAAACAAAGAAATGCAAATATTCAATGAAATGGAGAATAATGGGATACTTCTAAATGAAAATGCTTCAAATATATTATTGAGTGTGGTGGAAAGTGTTGGACAACTAAAGGTTGCCTCAACTATTTTTAAAGAGATAATGTTTTTACTATTAAAGGAATATGATCATTCATCAAGGAATTTAACGAGGGTTTTCACAAAATAAAATATTGTTAACGAGGTATTTTCCATGTAAAAATTGTAATCCTTACAGGTTGGAATCTTCACCAATACCGATAGGAGGCGGGTGAATCAATATTGGGAACTTTTTACCATTTTTAACTTGAAACACAACTTGTAATCATTAATAGTTAAATTTTTTATTAAACATCACTCAAATTCATACACAATATATAAGGTTTTTTATGTGGAAATCCAATGAGGGATAAAACCACATAAACTTGTTATTATATAAAATAGTGTTTACACAGATTTGTTTTTCAAGAACCGTCCTGAATGAGACATCAATTCACTTATTTACAAGAACCAATTTGAAGGCAATGGGAATCAACCTACCGATAGAAATAGGGCATAAATCCTCACTTCAATAACCAAGTTGTTGTGTAATAAACCAAAAACATATCCAATAGCTCACTAACTCTTGCACACAAATTTCAACAAACTAGGTAATAGGCAAGGAAAATTTCGAGCTTCAGGAGTGAGAAAAAAAGGGATTCAGTAAGATAAACAAGGAAATGGAATGGTCATAAATTTTCATGTTCCTAATCACAATTTTTTTTTCCTTTTAGGGCTTGAACATCATCCAGGTTGAAGTCTAATTCCAGGCTCCTAGGAGTCCCGACACATGCCTACTAGAACCTTTACAATCCAGTCTCCAACAACTAGTGGTGATAGAATTTGGCTTAGGGAGACCTTTATAAATATTATATGAAATTATGGGTCATTATTAATACGTTTATATAGGTATCAAATAGATTCGAAAGGTTATGGGGGGCGCACTAGGAAAACTAGTTATTTGGACAAGTCCTTGGGTTTGACTTTTGGGCTTCCAAAACAATGAAAGGGGGATACAAATTGATTGATTTGGACCTAGAATATATATTTGAGCGTTTAAATAACCTATCATAATATAAATTAAGATAATTTGTTTTAGAGAGAGTGATTTATGCTTAGTACAACAAAACTACTAAAAAATGCATGTAAAACTAGGCAGGGTTGAATAAACTTATAAAAACAACTCAAAATTCCATAAAAAAAATTTAGAGACTCTTTATTACATCATAAATTACAAAAATAAGTCAAATATAACTCATAGGTATCATGACACAGTCTTCATAATCATTACATAACCATAGTGCAATCAGAGAAACTATTCACTAGAGAAAAGAAGAATTTTGAATCTATGGATTCTTCAGTCAACTGGAACAGTCTTGGATATGGTCAGTAACCTAAGATAAAAATAAATGATTAAATATGAAGGAATTCATCCTCTCAATGGAAGCAGGGGCATGTCTCCCATATTGACTAGGGGTGCATCTCCCTGTATGAGTAGCACAGTGCTCTCAATTCGATTCTCAAATGATAAAAAAAGACTGATAGTAATGTGCTATCATTTTTTTATATAATAATTAGGATTCATGGTAGAATTCACTCAAAAGGTGGCCCACATCCCTTACCTAATGCTTCCTCATGAGTGTATTAGGAACTTTCCTTCTTTGTCCTCCTTGCTTTCCTGCCTTTCCAATTAACCTGCTTTTCTTTCATTAGAAACTAGGCCCTATTTTTTCCTACTTTTCATAATGGCATTATTTATCCCTTTAAAAAAAAATTCCCTCTAAAATTTCCTTATTTTCTAACTGACCTGCTTTTCTTGCATTTCTGGATCTTTCAAATTTTCTCCTAGTTTCCTTTTCTTTCTTCCTTTTACTTTATTTTTTCTTTTGTTACCAAGATTATTGGGTCCAAATCACCATCCTATCCACCCCACTTGGCTCACTACTTATTTATTTATTTCTAGTTAACTTATTTATGAAATAAATACTTGATCCCAAATACATTTCCACTTCTAAAGCAATTAATTGTTCCTACTTAATTAATTGCCTACATACAAAATTTAAACCCCTCAATGGATTATTCTTCTCCTACACCCAAGTGATTTATTGGGATAGGAATTTATCCCCATGGTCATCAATTATGGGACATGATAGTCCTCCCATCCCAATATTCTTTGTCTTCAAGAAATTTTAAACCAGGATGCTACAGAATAAGTTTTTATCTTTCTAGAATAGGAATCATCAATTTCAAGCTAAATACCAAAGGTTCACCATGATAATGTTGCACCACTTTGATTATAGTCATTCTCCTAATGAATTTCCCTTCTTCAACAAAAATTTCAACCCATATAAGATAAATGAGTAGAATGGTTGGATCTTGATGCCTCCTCTATAAGGATCCAAATGTTCCTGCCACTTTTGGAAATTTTTCATTCCAATAAATGACAGGGTCCCAATGTCTCAACTGCATCCTCTCAACTACATCCTACCAAACATCATAATCAAGTGGGAGAATCTATTGTCAGGAAGGATGTAAAATCAAACCACCATACGAAAAGTTGAAAAATCCCAATGCAAAACTTATTATCTGTGAAACTTCCCCACCCATCACGGAACTCCTTAATGTGGGTGTAATACCCCCTCGTTACATTTTGTTGTTTCATTTTATTTAAGTATAATGGAACAAGTGAGTTAATTTTTATATTAATATAATTATGAAAATGGGAGTTTTAACAACTATACATTTAATTGATAGAAACTTGGATTTAAAACAGTTACGAAATCCTCAACATTCTTTACAATACAAGTGGCCAGTACTAAGGAGAGTTAGTTATTTGCTGTAAAATTCCTAGGCCAAGAGAAGAGGGAATGCAAATTATTTGAGAAAGGAAAAATAGAAATAAAAAGAGAGAGCTGCCAAATATCAAGAATGGAAGGATCTATGTATTATATCCTTGAGATAGTGAAAATATACCATAGCACATCTTTGTGATGTTAGGCTCTGTACTAGAACCGAAAGTTAGCATAAGAGAATTCTAGGTTCTAGAATGACCGACTCTTCTTATTTACTGGTGGATACTTCAAGCTATGGGAAAACAAGTTTTAAACCTAGGAGTCTGGGAAAGGGGGTGGAACAGTAAAATCTTAAGTTCTTTGTAGTTCCTGTGGTTAGGTGGCGTATATCTATTAAAACTTCAATTATCATATTATTTAAATATGTGTCTCAAAAACAAATTTATTTATTATGCTAGTTACCAGTGCTAATACTTTTATTCTAGCTTGTTACAACATTACATAATGTAGAAAAGAAATAATATTAATTGATCTATTTTATTTATTTACTAGCATGATTACTCATCTATTAACTGTCGAAAGAGAATACGTGACTGAATGACATATATTACTCTTGATATGAATCTATCACATGTTGTTTTCATTTCTTTTAACTGTCATTTATAGAGTAAGAAAGTAGAGTTTCATCGAAGAAAATATAATGATTATAAATAAACCCTCATCATTCTTATATTTGTTTCTTTTTATAAAAATCAAATAGTAAACCCTAGAACCGTGCATAAGAGTAAGAAAAACCTAAATTATGGATAGGCGCTATACCAGGAATTACATTAACAAACTCATCTCTGGATTTAAAAACCATTTAAGAGATCTGTAACCCTGGAACCTAGAATAATATTGAGAAAGACTTAATACAGGAAAATAGTCAAATTGGTAAATTCATCAACCGATTTCTTCTTTTAACACCAAGTTAACCAGGAAACCCTAGAATGAAGAACAATATTTAGAAAAAAAACACAATTTATGGATAGATGTATAACTAAGAATTAGTTAAATAATCGATTATAGCTTAATCACTTTCAACTAATAACCATTACAATAGTCCACGATACCACCAGGCTAATATCCATTAAAATTTAAATAAGCAAGCTCGACATGATAAACTAGTTCTCCTTTTAAACTAAAAAGAAAAATGACAGAGTATAGTAATTACAGAGTGTCTTATTATAAACCTGGGTATGGAACCATTTGACACACAGGTCCAAATAAAACATATAATTAAATACATTAACAACCAAACTGTATTTTGTTTTATCAAACTAAGTTGTATGGTTGTTGAAAGAACAAAACCAACCATTGAGAGCTTAAGTTGACGACCTATAGAACCACATCAACATAACCTTTCCTCTTCCATAATTGGTCATAAAGATAACCTACCATTTCATGCTTCAAAGAAATAGATCTAGGATGAAGTTAAAAATTTAAACCAAGACTTACCAATCACTTAGGAGCTTCTAGGGCGGAGGTTACTTCTTTGTTCCCAAGCTTCATGTTCCCACCTGCAATCGAAACATAACAAATAATTAACCTCAATAATGGATAGTAAACCTTGAAAAATTCTACCAAATACAAAATGAAGACTCATTTTCTTACCTGAGTTAGAAGTGGCTGTAGTATGCCAGAGATAACGTCAAATCTAGAAAACAAATGAGGTATAAGATTTAAAAAAAAAGGAAACTGGTGTCAATATTGAAGGTGTATATGCTTTCCAACATTGGGAATGGTGTTGAAACTAGGAACTATGGCTTACTTCCACTCTAATATAACCCTTGTGCTAATAACCTGGTAATATATAAGTATGGAAGAGTTGTCAGTCCGCCTACGGACTGCTAGTAGTTGAATGCTACATGAATGAACTAGATAGGAGATGGATATCATAACCGTAACTAAATTTAAACCTTAGTACATCCAGTGCAATACAACTGTAAAGAAATAATATGGATTTGAAACCTTTTACAATATCAATTAATAGTCAAACTATGCCTTGAAAATACTTAGTTTTTCAAAGTAGGTAGGGATCCCTTTGTCTTCTTTCTTAGAAGGAACACTTGAAGTATTATAAATGCTATAAATACCCGTAACAATAATATGATAAGTGTTAGCCGTGAGGCTGAGCAAGTCCAGGTTTAAACCTCTGAATTCTTCCCAATATTGGTGAAGAGTTGCCCAAATTTTGAGACATGAAGCTGAAAAACCATGATACTAGTTAATATGGGGGTTAGATTTTGACAACCATAGGTAAATTTTACCTTTATGAAAAAAAAATTAATTTTATTACTTGTGTTTAGTTTGGTTTGTTACAAAATGGTATCATAGCAATGTCAAAACAATTCGATATAATGGCACACTGCTTAATCATGTAGTATAATATGAATGAGTATTTTGAATATAAACAATTATAAATAACAAATGAATAAATATTGTTACATGCAGACAAATCGATGGAAGAAGGGAAAATGGAGGAAGAGGAAGTAGTGCCTGAAGGTATGCCAACATTAGAGAATGCAAGTCTCTATGTAGAACTAGAATTAAGATGTAATGCACATATGCAGTCGGAAATGTTAGAAATGATGAGGATTTTGAAATCATATTTGGAAAGCCTTAAAGTAGATAATCTTAAAATAATGAATGCCAAATCAGATCAAGAAGAGATAAATGAACTACTGTTAAAAATTTTGACAGGCCCACCAAAACAAAATGGGCAAAAATCTTGCAGTACTGGAAAGAAAAGAAAATGATCAGTACAAAGTGGTAGTAGTGAGGAAACTAAATATATCATTCATGTACTCACACAAGACTTAAAGAAAGATAATGACATAAAATTTCAGAAGCGAAAAGAAAAACTTGTGGACTTGCAGGGATAATTTCAAAAGTTAAGGCCCCCAATGTTTGATGGAGACTATGAGGAAGTTTTTGAAGCATGGTTATTAAATATCAAATGATACTTTCATGTATACAGATATGATGACAATTTGAGTACACGTTTAGCAATTTTTCAGCAGAGTCAAAAAGCTGCCATGTGGTGGTAGGAGGCTAAAAGTATAAATAACATACACAGTAAAGAATTAAGTTGGAAAGTTTTTAAAAAAATGTTTAAAATATATATATATCGGAACAATACTATGATGAGAAAACTAAAGAGTTCAACGATTTACGACTGGGAATATTAACTATGGAAGAGTTTGTAACCAAGTTTGTGAATTTACAATGCTATGTACCTTACTTAAGGGATGAAAAAGCTAGGGTCTATAGTTTTATGAGTTGTTTACCTCAGACATATAAGGAAAATATTGAGTTTGATATGCCTAATACTATGGATGAAGCAATTAGAAAAGCCAAGTTGTGCTACCACTTGCTTAAACAAAGATCAGAATTGATTAGAAATTGCCAACATAAAAAAATGAAAAGTTGGACCAAGGTAAGAAAGGATTTAAACCATCACCTTTCAGGAAAGGGATAAGAAGTCATACTAATAACAATTACAACAGACCAAGTTCAACCAATAGCAATGAGTTAAAGGGTATCAGAACTTCCAGTGGGGGATGGAATAACGGCTAGAAGGAAATTAAATGTTGGGGATCGGGGATAATTTTAGGGGTGAATTATAGCCCAAGGGAGAAATTAGGAGGTTTCAAATTTTTTAATGGGAGAATTATGTATATTAAATTGAATTTGAAAAATAAAATTAATCGTCTGATATTTACTAACAAAATCATGTCTCACATTTGTTTCACCCTTTAGTAGTTATGCATAGAAATGGCATCCATCCCCTATTTTTGCTCAGGAATCTCTAATTCGCCCCCCAATTTCCATGAAATTTGGGAAAAATGTGGCATTCACCCCCCAATTTCCATGAGATTTATGTATATTGTGGCATCCGCTCCCAATTTCTGTGAGATTGATGCATACACTATCATTCGTCCCCGATTTCGATAATATTTATGCATTGTGTAATTTTCCTACATATATAGTAGTTGTCCCTTATAAAATCCCTACGATGCATCCATTTAGAACTGTCACAAACAAATTCAATACAAGCACCAATGATTTTGATATTTGCAGATACTTAAAGGCTGATACTCGAGGTTCAAGATTAGGGAATTTACACACTAGATCAGCATTGGCATTTTCTCCCTGTCTCAGCATTCCCTAGAGACAATTCCTATAGTGGGTACACCATACAAAGGTATGTTATTTTATTTCTCATTTGAAAACATTTTATTCACCCCAACCGTAAGAGGGTTTATGTTGGTTTCTCTTTGAGTAAGTTTTATCATTTTCAGAAGGAAAAAAAATCTTCGGTAGTGTTGTGTGAAAGTATAATGAAAGATAATACTCCTCCTCATCCTCCTCCTCTATCTCAAATAATTTTGAAAAAGGTTCATTTTTTCTTATTGTACGTAGGTTTCCATAAGGAGATTCCAGAGCTAGATAAAATAGTGTGGAAATCATACAAATATTTGAAAAAACATAAGAAAACATGTATTCCTCTTTTCTACATTTTACTTTCTCTTTCATGTAATTTATAAGAGAAATCCCCCTTCCCCCCAAAATTTCATTGTTGTGAATTAAACATAATGGAAAAATGCACGATGACATTAAAGGATCAACAAAACAAATTCTAGCATTCAGAGTGCATGAACTTGTAAACATATTCATGCAGAGAGACTTGTGGTCTCTTGTAGTTGCATGGTAAGCATTTTCAGACACGAATAAAGAAGTCCTTGGAGGTGATTGGTATATATTAGGCCTCTTTCCACCTTTTTACCCTCCTCATAATGACATAGCTGAAACTATCCATCGTGCATTAGAATTTTAAGTAGAAATAGTTGTAAGGATGGTTAGAGAAAATGAAATTACCATTGCCAAGGAGATAGGAATGTTCCCTAGACACATGTACCCTTCCACTACATTGATTGAGTGTCATAACCATGATAGTGGTATGCTAGACATGGTGGCTTCAGAGTTGATAGAGCATGCCAATGGCTTTGTTGGCATGTTTGTAGAGGATAAATATGTATTCATACAACATGCTTAAAAGATGAAGCATATAGGGATTTATCCCTTGTCGGCGAGGGATATTTATAATATGCCTAAGGAACTTGTAGTGGTATATAAGGAGTTTCCTTGATAACAATTAATGGAAATGACTACTTGCCAGTACCAAGACAATGCTTAATCAAGGAAAACAACACTAGTTATACACTAAAAATTCCAAGCTTTGTTATAATCATTGAAACACAATAGCCATGAGACATTATCACCCATGTCAAAAATGAAAGAAAACCTTGAACTCCGATCCTATTGATGGATCTCATGTTGGATTTTCTCAACAGTTGTGGTGTCCTGAAATAACCCGAGGGATGTCTTCTTAAGAGGCTAACAACCTTATTCAAGAATCTATTTTTTGTTCCTTGCATTCCTTTATTATTGGAGGTATTTCTTAATTACATATCTCATGGTTGCCATTAACGTGCAAATTGCAAGTTTGATAGGGATCTTTGCAATTTTTCCAGTGAAGTAATTTTTTCTAAAAGAGGAGGGTGCACAACCTCATAGATATCTAATTCACTTGTCTAATTTATAAGTTTATTGAATCAAAAATTATTTAATTTATAAGATACTTGAATCACAACTTGTTTAATTTATAAGCTGCTTGAGGTTTCCAAATTCATGTGCAGCAATAATAAAAAGGTCAAGTGCCTATTGATGATCCTTTGACCTTCTTGAGAGAAATTAATTTGACACTTTGTTTATGGACATTGGTTTTGCATAGTAATTAGCTTGAATAACGAGAATTTATGGCCATTTATTTTCTTTGGTAATCATGAAGTAGCATGAATTTCAGGGACCTTGCAATTGATGGAATTCTCTCAATAAGTTTTTGTAATTGATGTAGTTCAGCCAAATTTCTTTCACTTGAAACTTTTATATGTCCATATAGACAAATATCTATTACTGAATGCTCACCTTGGAATAACAAGCCATGAAAGAGTTGAGCCAATCCTATGAATTAAACTAATTTCCTTCTCGATACCTTCCAGTAGGGGCCGAGGCTTATGGTTTTTCTTTATTTGTACATTCAGGCCCCATATTGTTTTTTTCAAATGATTATCCTAAAGATTCATCAACATACTCTTTCATAACAATTTTTAAACAGTTAATAGTATCTTATCAAATGTTCATATATTGAGATATTCCTCCAAACCTGTTTCATTAGATAACAATTTAAGTTATTTTTCATCTGCCATCTTTCTACAGTGTATCTTCATCTGCCATCTGGCATTAACTGCAATTGCTTCTAAATTCTAGTATGTATTTACACTTGAGAGACAGAGTTCCGTCATTCATCTATTAAAGTGTCATTCCATCATTTATCTAGTAGAACCAAATTCACGATGCACATAATAAGGTTATATTGATAGAATATATGACTAAAAGCATTAAACCAAATTGTATTCTTTCTCTCTTGTGATTTGAGTTTCTAAACAAATACACTTGGACAAATATTCTCAGCCACATGATCTCTATAGTTATGCATGTAACACCTCAGTTTTGACCCCATGGTATTGAATTGCATATCATGTAAATATCATTGATAAATCGTGGTGTGGAGCTCAAGGCAAAGGCCCCACCATGAATTTAGTATTTTATGTTTCGACAATTAAATTTGATATCGATGGTTTATGTGCTAGCCAGGGAAAATGTGTTTGAGACATCATGTAAAATCCAAAGTAATAAAAATACCACAACTAGCTATGCGATGAAATGTTAAAGAGATGGGGGCATGATTTCAAAAGGAATAGGGAGGGGGAAATAATCAAACCCTTGAGCCAATGGGGAAAATCCAATGTCTAAGGGAAAACCCACAAAGTGGTGAACTACCCTTTTTGTCTTTTATGCCCAGTTATCTAAAGTTGGTAAAGGAAGTTATTGCCTTTGGATGGGAAGGGTATGGAGGTCAAATTTGAATTGGAGAAGCCATCAATATTTGGGAAATGTGTTGTTGACTTGTGGGGCAAGTAAATTATTGGGAAGGCATGCCAAAGCCATTAGGAACCCATGTATTTCATTTTTCCTTACCCATTCTCACTCACTTGGGATCTCTCATGCAGTAAGAAGGGGGTTGAGTCACGCAGGAGGAAGGGGGTTGATATCTCCCCTTCACTATTTTGCAGTTTCCCCATGTTTCTCCATGGTTGGGAAAAGTCATTTTTGGAATGCTGAGTGCATATGCAGGAGATATTCATGTTTTAGTATTTGCTGGGGGGTGTTTTTCTCTCCCTCGTGAGTTGGGACATTTCCTTCATTTTCCCATGATTAGAATTGTTTCCAATGTTGTTGGCTGAATGGGAAGGAATGGGCCATGATTTTGGGGTTTGAGATGGCCACTTTTCCTTTGTGAGAAATCTAGGAGCTTCCCTCACATTTTTTATGCATTTTCCTCACTTTCCCCAAGTTTGGAAATACTTTTTGTTGTGGCTGTGTGAATGGCCTAAGGAGATTCATGATCCATGGGTTTGGGGAGGTCATTTTTTCTCCCATGGTGGTCGTAGACATTTTCCTGAATTCATATCTACAATTCGAGGGTTTGTAGAGGTTTTTTTGCCTCAGTAGAGACACTGAATTCTTTATGGAATTGTATTGTTCACTCAAGGTGTTTTCCCCAATCGCCATTTATGTTTTTGGGTTCCCAGGACATTTGGCCCCTACCCAACAATGGTATTTTTTTGTTGGGTGCATCCTTGTGATGGCTTGGAAAAGTAAGTCCAAGGAACCCATCCGTTAGATGGTTTCCTTTGCTTGATCAAAAGGTTGGCTTGGATGGGTAAGTCCAAGGAACCATATGTTAATTAGATGACTGTTTGTTTTTGTGGAATTGAACGCAAGTGATAGAACAATTACTGTCATAAAATTGCTAATAAAACATGCAAATTTACAAACAAAGGAGACTGAAATTGGAGCATAACACTAATATGTATTGAATAAGTGTACAATGTCCCACCTTATGAAGTCATAGGATGCTGCAATATATAATTACATGAGAGATTCGAATTCATAAGGATGCCATTCATAATATTCAAAAAGTAGGCTTACTAAATCTAGTCAAATCCTCCATAGGTGCATAAAGCAGTTTCCAAATCCACTTAGAGGCTCATGAATTGGAAAATTCAAGTAGGAAAGATAATAAGGGATGGAAAGAAAACTCATACATGCTTTTATTAGGAGAAAAGGATTGAGGATGATGAGGGAAAAAAACAATTCAACTACACCCAGTCTTACTTTCCCTTTTGCCTTATTTCTCAATAAAATAGGAAACTTAGCAGAAAAAGCAGATATGCACTTTGGAGGATCTGGAATTAAGAAAACATGCTAAATATGGTTTCTAGGAGGTTTCCCAAGTGCTCCATGACTCATTTTTAGCAATTTTGACTTCTATGGCATGTGGAAGACAACTTGCATAGAATGGAATATAGGAAACTAGGCAAATAAGACAAAAATGGATTAATTAATGTCTAAGGTAGGTAACTATGGGTTGATTATTCTAACACCCCTTCTTAATACTGAATTTATGAGTAAATATCAGAAAAATATAAGGCCTAGAAATAGTGCTTAGTCACCCTTTACATATTGCATGTCCATTTAACCATGGAAAGAGGAAAAAAACCAGTGGGAAAATCCTCCCTTAAACATGGACAGTAAAACAAAATTTGAAAATATTGTCATCAATAATGATTCACAACATGATCAGAAATCCCCAATAGTGATTTGAGATTTCTGAATGTCATCTCACAAAAAACTTTGGTGAAGATGTCTGCTACTTGTTCTGAAGATGCATAGAAGAGTAGGTGAATGGTGCCATCATGCACAAGCTGTCTGATGTAGTGCATATGGATCTCAATGTGTTTGGTTCTCTATATCTGAACTGGATCATTGAAAATTTTAATGGTGCTCTGATTATCACAATACATAATAGTTGAAAACTCTGATTCGAAGCCACACTCACCAAGTATTCCCTGCAACCATAAACATTGAGTTGCTACATTTACAACTCCTCTGTACTCTGCTTCTGTAGATGAGAGTTCTATGGCACTTTGTTTCTTGCTTGACCAGCTGGTTGGTCCTTCATCAAGCATGAACACATATCTTGATGTTGACTTTTGATCTGTGTTGTCACCTTCCCAATCACTGTCAGTAAACCCAATCAAATCAAGATCATATTTAGCTTTGTAGAATATCCCATGAGTTCTTGTTCCTTGAACAAAGTTAAGGATCCTTTTGGTTGATCTCCAATGGATCTCATGAGGTTGATCCATGTATCTTTAAGCCACACTTACTGCATAAGAAATATCAATTTGAGTGTGTGTAAGGTAAAGCAAACACCCAATCAACTACCTATACAGTGTATTATTTACCATAGGAGAAGAACCTGCTTCTTCAAGGTGTTCAAGCTTAACTCCTAAAAGCAAGGGAGTCTTTCTTGGATTGCAATATTTCATGTTGAATTTATTCAGAAAATCTGAGGCATACTTGGACTGATGTACTTTGATTCCATGATTGGATTGAGCAATTTCAAGACCCAAGAATTGGCTCAACAACCCCAAAACAGTCATAGAAAATGCATGGTTCATTGCATCCTTCAAGGAGGCAATCTCTTTCTTTGAACTTCCTATAATCAGAAGGTCATCCACATACAAGACAATAATAATCAAAGAACCATGAATCAGCTTCAAATAAACATTAGGATCAAACTTGCATCGAACAAAAATCAATGACATCAAAAAGCCATCAATATTGGCATACCAAGCCATGGGGGCTTGCTTGAGCCCATACAATGATTTCTTTAAAATGAAAACAAAATATGGATTAGAAACAAAACATTGAGGTTGCTACATGTAAATATATTCAGTAATATCTCCATTTAGGAAAGCTCACTTCATATCCATGTGATGTACCTCCCACTGCTTTGAAGCTGCAATGGCTAAGGCTAGCCTTATGGAGTCCATCTTTGCCACTGGTGAAAAGGTTTAATTGTAGTAAATACAATGTACCTATGAGTAGCCCTTAGCTACCAATTTTTCCTTATATTTCAAATTTGATCCATCAGTAGCAAACTTAGTCTTGAAAACCCACTTACATTGAACTAGATTCCTCCCTGGGAGAAGATCAACCAGTTCCCAAGTGTTGTTCTTCTGGAGTGAGCTGAATTCTTCTTTCATGGATGTTTGCCGTATTGGATCATGTGCTACATATTCATATGCCTGTGGGTCTGATTCAAACATCAGATAGCACGTCTCTGCAAACAAAGGGTCTTTCATACACAAGGCACTCTCAAACTGAGATCTAGTCCTCCTAGGGTCACTAGGATTTTCATCTAGTTCCCCAGTTGCATGAATGGTCTTTGATTCCCATTTTGGTCTTATAGGAATGTCAGGATATGCAATTAAATTATAATTATTAGACATATCAGAATCAGAAAAATTATTTGTCTCTCCACTTACATTCAATGGTTCCGGTGGTGAAGAAGACTCTCCAACTTCTACTGCTGCTAAAGGCTCTTCTTGGAATTGAACAATCCTTTCAATGAAGGCTTTGTCTGTGCTAAAGTTGATCAGCTTGTACCCTTTTAAATATTCAAAATACCCAACAAAAAGTAACTCTTGTCTTTGGGGATGCAAAGCCTTTCTCTTTTCAGTTGGAATTCTAGCCCAAGCCTTTGAGCAAAAAATCCTGAAATGGGTCACATCTTGCTTGTGCCCACTCCAAGCTTCGAAAGGAGTCATACCATCAATATGTTTATGAGGTGCCCTATTCTAGATATAGGATGCATATTTTACAGCCTTGGCCCAAAAATTTGGTGGCAAAGTCTTAGCCTCCATCATACAGGTTGCATCTCCTTCAGTGATCTGTTCTTTCTCTCAGCAACACCATTTTGATGTGGTGTGTAAGGGATTGAATGATGCATCTGAATACCTGCATATTTACAATATTGAATGAACTCATACTTGACATACTCACCACCATTGTTAGATCTGAGGATCTTGAGTCTCCTCCTAGACTGGTTTTCAACCAAGGCCTTAAAGACTTTAAAGAGGTCAAAAACTTCAGACTTGTGCTTTAGGAAGTAAAACCCACAATACCTGGAAAATTCATATATGAAGGTCAATGAATATTTGGCTTGAATCATTGATATATGAGGAAATGTACCAGTAACATCACTATGGATCAACTCAAGAGGTGCAGAGGTTCTCTCATGACTAGCTCTCTCAAATTTGTGCTCTGGGTGTTTTCCTAGGATACAACCTTGACAAACTCCATTGGAAAACTTAGTCTTGGGTAACCCAATGACCATATCTTTTTCACTCATATTAGAAATATACTTGTAGTTAATATGGACAAATAATTCATGCCAAATATTTATTTCCTCATTAGCATGAATCACAAGAGAAGAGGGATTTGAGTAGGGTAGAAAATGTGAAAACATGTATACCTTTGAAGTGTGACCAACAACACCTTTTGAAATGAATTTACCATTTGATATCTCTGTGATCTCAACATCATCAAGGGAGAAGATGACCTTCTTTGGAGAATCTATGTGAGTCATTTGATACATTGACAAGAGGTTAGAGGCAAGACCTAGAACATACAACACATTATTGAAATTACCATGGTCAAGATCAATCCTTCCTTTCCCCAAACTGTTAGTGAGAGAGTCATCTCCCAACACTATCGGTGGACCTTTAGACATGTCAAGAGAGGAGAATGCCTACTTGGTCGAAACCATATGTCTAGAAATTCTAGAGTCTATGATGAAGCTAGGTGAGCTTGATGTTATAGCAACCAAAGCATGTACTCTCTCTCTGTCCTCTGAATTTGATCCTCCTTCCCTCTTCTTTGAGCAATCAAGAAGGGAGATGCTATTCTTCTCTAGGAGTTGGGTCAACATGTCAATTCGCTTCTTCATAAAAGAGCTCTCAGGATGATAGCCCTTACTATAGTATGCACACTTGCTCATTTATCCTTTGATCTTCTTCTTCTAGAAGTTATTCTTGGAGCCTTGGAGCTCCTCTTGAGACTTGTTCTTGTCTCTCTTTTCCTCAGGTGGCTTCTTAGATTTCTTCTTGCCTTTTGAATCCACCCTTGAATCTCCATCAACCAAATCTTGGTCTTTGGAAGGTTTGATGGTGCCCATCATCACCATTTTAGCTTGTTCTTGTGTGAGGGATTCTGTGAACTTTGAAAGATTAGGCTTCTTCCAGGATCAAGCTGTCAACTTTGTGGCATGGAAGCTCAAAAAAAAAATTAAATATTCAGGGCCAAGATTTGAGAGTATGGCCAAAACTAGTTTCTATTCCTTCTTTTCAATTCCACAATATTTTAGCTGCAAATCAAGGGGTTTAAACTTGGAAAAATAGAGTTGCAAGGATTCGAAGCTACTCGGACTTAAAGAGATCAATTCATTCTCTATTTGATGCCCTCTCATCTAATCTATCTTACCAAAAATCTCTACAAGCTTCTCCCACACTTCATTAGGTGATTTCAATCCATCAAGATGGAAGAGGAGGTCTCTTCAAATGCTCAGACACAAAAGACCATAGGCCTCATCCCTCCTGTTGTGCCATTTAATTTTCTCTATAGCTACATTGGGATCTTCCTTAGTTTCCATAGTCACCCTGTAGAGACCTTTTTCTCTCAATAGTATCTCCATCTATGCTTTCCATTCAAAGAAATTAAATGGAGTCAATATGATCTTATGAGATTGATCCATAGCTCAAAAATTGTGCCCTTCAATCAGCAGAATATGCTCCCAGTCAAGATGTCGAACCTGCAATAGAAATATGGAAGGAGATAAATTGATCTAGAAAGGCTCTTATACCATGTGGAAATTGAACCTAAATGATAAAACAATTACACTCACAACATTGCTAATCAAACATGCAAATTTACAAACAAGGAGATTGAAATTGGAGCATAACACTAATCTGTATTGAATAAGTGCACAATAGCCAACCTTATGAAGTCATAGGATGCTGCAATATATAAATACATGAGAGATTCAAATGCATAAGGATTCCATTCGAAATAGTAAAAAAGTAGGCTTACTAAATCTAGTCAAATCTCCCATAGTTGCATAAAGCAATTTCCAAATCCACTTAGAGGCTCACAAATTGGAAAAGTCAAGTAGGAAAGCTAATAAGGGATGGAAAGACAAATCATACATGATTTTATTAGGAGAAAAGGATGGAGGATGATGAGGAAAAAAACAAGTCAACTACACCTAGTTTTACTTTCCCTTTTGCCTTATTTCTCAATAAAATAGGCAACTTAGCAGAAAAAGTAGATATGCACTTTGGAGGATCTAGAATAAAGCAGAGATGCTAAATATGGTTTCTAGGAGGTTTCCCAAGTTCTCCATGACTCAATTTTAGCAAGTTTGACTTTTATGTCATGTGGAAGACAACTTGCATAGAGTGGAATATAAGAAACTAGGAAAATAAGACAAAAATGGATTAATTAATGTCTAAGTTAGGTAACTATGGGTTGATTATTCTAACAGTTTGATGTATGGTTTGGCTTGGATGAGTAAGTCCAAGGACCCCTCCAGGTTATTGGCTTGTTTCCTTAACATTTTGTGAAACCCAACGGTGTGTTGGCTTGACTGTGAATATATGGTTTTGGCTATGTGTGAGCTTGATGTTCCCTAGTGCCTTATGGAAGCATGCCCAGCTCAGGTGTGGTAGTGATGATGAGAGATTGATGAGCACACTGGCCTATGGTTGGGTTGAATGTTGCAGTGGCGTATCTAGTTGTGAGACAACTTCTTTTCAAGATAAGTATTCTTGTGCTTAATCTCTACAAATTATTTGTTTAATGATTTAAGAATGATGAATGCTTGAATGAAATGAATGTATTTTATTCCATTGTATTTATATGTATTATGCATTTGTATATTATTTTATGTCAATGAATTTTAATTATTATGTTCATGGGGCTAGATTTCCTATTTGATAGCAGGAGCATCCTAGTCGTGTCCTCTCCATCATTAGTATGAGGGGTGGGGACATGACAATGTGGTATCAAAGCCCATGTTGCAACTTTGGGCTTCAATGGGCCATGAAGAATAAACCTCTATGTAGAGAGGAAGACATAAAAATTCCATTTTTTCTAAGTGTTGAGCATGTTCATTGTCAACTAAGGAAGATGAAGTTGAGCCGATACGTCAATTGAGTTGGATAGAGGGAGCCGACAGGCATCACAATGGAAGTATTAGAAGGTTCACCAAAATGAACTGATAGAATCAGTGAGAAGTGGTGAAGGGAGATGATGAAGATCGTAGTGATACATTGGCTTGAAATGTTGAGTCGAGTTAAAGGCATCAATAGGAAAGGATAAATTTCATCGATGATAGAAGAAGACCAAAAACTCTCTGAGTGTGGGAAAATAGGCAGCAAAACGGAGGATTTTACCGATACGTCGGCTATTTTGTCTGGTTTTTGCCAACACATTTGTAGGGAGTCGCCTAAATTTTTCTCATGGAAGGGAAAGACACAGAAAAAATAAAAAAATTTCTCATGTTTTGTTGTTGACGACTTAGTTAGAAGAAGCTGAGCCGAGACATATCAGCTCAGTTAACCGAATCGAAGTCGATGCGTGTCGGTGGGGAAAGGGAGAATGGAGCCAATGCATGCTAGGTAGAATTGGAATGTTTCACCACTGAGAGAAGGAAAGGAAAAAAATTTCTATATGGAATCAGCAGAACCGGTGAATTCAGCCAAAATGTCGGCTGAGCACATCGAAAGAAAGTCTGGAATTTTTCTAACAAGGCAGAAGGATCGATCGAAAGAAACTTTGAAAGTGTTCCGACGCAGTGGAAGGACCCGTTCGAAGAAACCTTGGAAGTTTTTTGATGCAGTGGAAGGCTCGATCAGATGGAAGTCAGAAAGTTTTCCACAATAGTGGAGGGATTGGCTGGGAGAAACTTGGAAAGTTTTACGCAAATGGCGGAGGGCTTGGGTGGGAGAAATTTGGAAAGTTTTTCGATGTAGCGAAAACACTGATCGAAAGGAAGTTTGAATTTTTTTCGACGCAGCAGAAAGAGTGATTAGATGAAAGTCAGAAATTTTTCTGATGCAACGGATGGTTCGATTGGAAGGAATTGGGTGAAGTTGTCGATACATGTCAAGAAAAATTGGAGAATTTTTCCGATACATCGAAGGAAAAATGGTGAATTCGTTGATCGAGAGAAAACAAAAGAATTGGCTGAAATAGAGGAATTCAGCAAGTTTCTCATTGAGGATAACAGGGGGAAATCCACAAGGGGGAAACCCCCCTTGACCCTTGTCATGCCCCTGAGATAGTAGGTCAAAGATGATAAGAAATTCAATGGGAGATAAGAAATACAATGTGTCTATCATTGATGAACTATGTATATATGCTGGAATAACATGTGTTGAACCTTGTAAGGTTTCCCCATAGGTAAATGAAGAAGCAGAGGAAGACACTTGCATATTTTGATAATAGTTTTGCTGATAGATAGGAAAAGAAATATGTTATGACATAGGAAGGGGATATATTGTTTCAAGAAGGTGATCAGCCTATGATGGAAGGGAGTACGATAAATTCTCACAAGAAGAATGTGAATCTTGACCCAAGGAAGAAAGGTTTCAAACCTTCTCACCTCCTAAATCAGAAAAGGCAGGTCATAACTCAACTATGGTGGAATTTGATGGTGAGATTGTTGATAAGCCTATTTTTGTTTGATTGACCCTAGATCCAGTCACAGCTATATCATGCCGTACTTGTGAGATGTGCACTTTGAAGAAGTCAAAGCATAGAAATTTATGGTTAGTTTAACTAGCCACCAGAATCGGGAGGAAGTCAGTGAGGTGGTAAAGAAATGTCCATTGGTCATGGATGGATTAGCCACCTGTGTAGATCTGAATGTTCTGTCACTCAGACCCTATGATGTCCTCACTAGAATGAGTGGGTTGGAAGCACATAAAACAAATCTTGATGAAGAAGGAAACATAAAGGTTTTGAAAGGCATTCCAGAAAGTTATCTCCAGTAGGAAGATCTCAGCAATACAGCTGAAGAAGTTCTATGGGAAGGGTTGCAGAGTGTATGCAACTCATGTTTTGGAGGTAATGATGCTCTTAGGTTGGAGGGCTATCAGGTGTTGCAGGAATTCAAGAATGTTCTTCTCTATGAAATTCTAGGGTTTCCTCCAAATAGGGACGTTGATCTCACGATTGAGCTTGTGCCAGTTAAAGCACCAGTTTCCAAGACACCCTACATGGTGAGTACACCAAAAATGCTAGAGCTGAAGATGTGGTTGCAAGAGTTGTAGGAAAAGAACTATATCAGGCCAAATGTGTCCCTTTGGGGAGCACCATTTTGGTTTGAGAAGGAGAAATATGATATATTCTGGTTGTGTATTGATCACAAATAGCTGAGAAAATTCACTATGAAGAACATGCATCCTTTTCCTAGGATCAATGACCTCTTTGATAAAGTGAGAGGATGAAAGGTATTTTCCAAGATTGACTTGGGATGTGGTGACCATTAGGTAAGATTCAAGGTTGAATATGTTCATAAGAAAACCTTCAAAGCAAGGTATAGATCATATGATGTTGTAGTTGTATCATTTGGTTTAAAAAATGCACCAGCTACATTTGTGTGCCTCATGCATAATGTTTTCAGTAAGTTTCTAGATAGGTTAGTTCTTGTTCGCCTTGATGACATTCTTATTTATTCTAAGAATGAGGAAGAACATGTGGAACATTCGAGGATGACTTTGAAAATTGCTCAAGAAGCATAATATTTATGCAAGGTTGAGAAACTATGACTTCTATGAATATAGAATTCATCATTTGGGTCACATTATCTCAGATAAAGGAATAGATGGAGACCCTAAAATATTGATACTATGATGAGTTGTCTTGCTCCAAGAAATTTAACAGATGTAAGATCTTTTGTGGGACTTGCAGGGTATTGCAGGAAGTTCACTAAAGAATATTATGCAGGTAAAGTGGAGAATATGTATAGACTGAGGAAGCCTGCATGTGAACTTGTAGTTCCATGAGGAAATGGCCCTTGTGTGTATGGGCATACACATGAGAAATTCTAGAAGACTTAGGTAGAATGACCTGAGCAGAGTAGCATGGTTGTGCCCAATGAAACCCAGGGGAGGAAGCTTCCATGTGCCATGAGAAGGATATCATGACTGAGAACAGGTTTTAAAACTTCATATTGCAAGTTTTTTGTTGATTATGGGAGATTGTGGTCTCCTCTGATGGTTTTTAATCATGTTAACAATGGATATGCTTGTTTTGCATTGCTTGATGTATGAAGTCTCCTGTTGCTAACTATCACTGTTTGGATGGTTTAAAATGGTGTCTAGATGACATGTTGTATGTGGATGTCTAGGTTTTGGGACAACATGTGTAAGTAGGGGACAAGTGCTCCCACTTGCAAAAGCCAAACAATATGAGGATGACCTCATGGTTGCAAAAAATATGATTTTTTGCAAGAAGCAAAATTATGAATTCAGATTTTTATTTTGACTATCAATGTTATTGATCATTTGATATTTGGAAAATCATGTATGCATGAAATAGATTTGAAAATATATGATTAAAATTTTATGATGAAATCTCATGTAAACTAAATAATTGTATGTAACGTAGTAGAGATGGTGAAAGTACACCCTTAGAGTACATAGCTTCTTGAAAGGATGTGTTTGGGATACATAGCTCCTCAGAAGGATGTACTGGGTGTACATATCTCCTTGAAGGGATGTAATGGGTGTACATAGCTTCTCAGAGGGATGTGTTGGAAATAGGTTTGAGAATCTATGACTAAAATGTTTTATGATGACATCTCATATGAACTATATGCTTGTATATAATGTAGGTGAGATAAAGAAAATATGTACTGGGTGTACATGGCTCCTCGGAAGGATGTATGGGGTGTACATAGCTTCTCAAATGGATGTCTTTGGAATAGGTTTGAAAACTTATGATTGAAATTTTATAATGACATCTGATGTAAACTGCATGTATGTATGTAACGCAGGTGAGGCAATGAAAACATGTACAGGGAGTACATGTCTCCTCTGGAAGGATGTACTTGGGTACATAGCTTCTCCCCCCTGCCAGCTAGGCACTGGTATGCATCACTGGAGACGCCCAGGGTGTAATACATCTTGTTAGACTTATTTTTGCACACATTCATGTCATAAGGGGACTATCATGAGAGTGGGGGCTTCGTGAAGAGAATAACCCATAGGTATTATGATGTCTAGAAAGGAAGCAACTAAGCATTGGTAAGCACTTGGAGGAGGTGTTGGGCCCTTAATCTAGAGCTTTCATCAAGCACCCAAGGAGGTGTTAGGATATGAAGCGGGGTTGATCGGATCTCGGTTAATAGATTCTATACATATAAGTATTGGATTACTTGGAAAATCCTGGTTGATTTTCTGTAATTACACATGTACATAACGATTCAACTAAGATTTTGAAAATCTTGTTAAGAAATAAATCCTGTGAAAATGAATATGACATGTGAATTAATCGGTTATGGTTCCTGGAAAGGAAGCGCCTGAGCAGTGGTGAGCACTGGAAGAGGTGCTAGGCTTGTAAACTAGAGATTCCATTAAGCACCCAAGGAGGTGTTAGGATATAAAGTGGGGTTGAATAGATCTTGGTTGGGAGATGCTATGCTGATAATAATTTGGTTTACTTATCAAAATTTTGTTGTTATTGATTTCATTTAAATATACATGAGCATATGATGTAGCCATGGTTTTGAAAATATTGTTATAGATTGCATCTTGTAGGAATGGATCTGACATATTAATTAAATTTATTGTGGTGTTTAAAAGGGAAGCACCTAATCTTGGTAAGCACCTAGAGGAGGTGCAGGTTCTTGAACATAACTGCTATTGAAGCACCCGAAGAGGTATTGGGATCAAGATCGGAACTGTCAGACCTCGATTGAGAGGTATTTTTAGGTGATCCAAGGCTTGTAGGAATTTGGCTACCTTCAATGCACATCCAAGTGTGGGGTGGGGTAGGGTTGTGAGTGCCATAGTTGTATAAAGCCCGGTTGGAAACCTATGGAACCAAAAGAAGATACTTATGCAAGATAAGTATTTGGTTCACTTGGTAACTTCTTGTTGATTTTATGTCAATATACATGTGCATGTGATTCATCTATCATTTTGGAAAATCTTATGAATACTAACATGGAAATTTATTCATTGCTTGGAGCTTGAGCATAGGTATTGCTGGTTGACAAAGACACTGTAAATATTCCAAGCTAAGGAGGAGGATTCTCCAAGACCAGAAAATGATTCCATGGTGTGTGTTGATGCATGAAATAAAGGAATTGGAAGAGTTCTAGATCATGCCATTGGACAGATAAAAGTGAAAAGGAAGCACTGTAGTCCTGAAGAGGCTACATGGGAGATAGAGGATGCCATGCACTTGGCACACCCTGTTTTGGTTCAATTTTGCAGAGCACTGAGGGCGATGTCAGTGTAGAAATTGTTACATTTTTTTAAAGCACCGAGGACAATGTTATTTATGAGGGAGGGGAATGTAACACCTTGGTTTTGACCCCATGGTATTGAATTGCATATGATGTAAATATCATTAATAAATCATGGTGTGGAGCTCAAGGAAAAGGCCCCACCATGGATTTAGTATTTTATGTTTTGGCAATTAAAATCGATACCAATGGTTTATGTGCTAGCCAGGGACAATATGTTTGAGACATCATGTAAAATGCATATTAATAAAAATACCACAAATAGATATGCATTACAACGTTAGAGAGATGGGGGCATGATTGATCAAGGAATAGGGAGGGGTAAATAATCAAACCCTTGAGCCAATGGGGAAAATCCAATGTCTAAGGGAAAACCTACAAAGTGGTAAACTACCCTTTTTGTCTTTTATGCCCAGTCATCTAAATTTGGTAAAGGAATTTATTTCCTTGGGATGGGGAGGGTATGGAGTTAAAATTAGAATTGGACAAGCCATCAGTATTTGGGAAATGTGTTTTTCACTTATGGGGCAAGTAAATTCTTGGGAAGGAATTCCCAAGCCATTAGGGGCCCATGTCTTTCATTTTTACCTACCCATTCTCACTCACATGGGCTCTCTGACGCAGTAGGAAGGGAGCTGAGTTATCCCATTCACGATTTTGTAGTTTTCCCATGTTTCTCCATGGCTGGGGAAAGTCATTTTTGGAATGTTGAGTGCATATGCAATAGAGATTCACATTTTAGTATTTGTTGTGGGGGGGAATTTTTTTTATCCCTCACGATTTGGGTTGTTTCCTTCATTTTCCCATGATCATAATTGTTTCATGTGTTACTAGGTGAATGGGAAGGAATGGGACATGATTTTGGGGTTTGAGGTGGTCGCTTTTCCTTTGTGAGAAAGCTAGGATATTCCCTCACATTTTTTCTACATTTTCCTCACTTTCCCCAAGCTGGGAAATCCATTTTATTATGGTTGTGTGAATGGCCTGAGGATATTCATGATCCTTGGGGTTGGGGAGGTTGTTTTTCCTCCTATGGTGGCCGTAGACATTTTCCTGAATTCATATATATAATATGAGGGTTTGTAGAGGCCATTTTGCCTCAGTAGAGCCATTGAACATTTTATGGAATTTTATTGTTCACTCAGGGTGTTTTTCCCCAATTTCCATTTCTGTTTTTGGGTTCCTAGGATGTTTGTCCCTTACCCAACAATGGTATTTTGTTGTTGGGTACATCCTTGTGATTGATTGGCAAATTAAGTCCAAGGAACCCATTTGTTAGATGGTTTCCTGTGCTTAATCAATAGGTTGGCTTGGATGTGTACGTCCAAGGAACCATATGTTAATTGGATGAATGTGTGTTTGATGTATGGTTTTGCTTGGCTGAGTAAGTCCAAGGACCCCTCCAGGTTATTGGCTTATTTCCTTAACAGTTTTTGAAACCCAATGGTGTGTTGGATTGACTGTGAATGTGTGGTTTTGTATATGTGTGAGCCTGTTGTTCCCTAGTGCCTTGTGGAATCATGCTCATCTCGAGAGTGGCATTGATGTTGAGAGATTGATGACAACACTGGCCTATGGTTTGGTGGAACATTGCAGTGATGTAGCTAGTTACTGTCCAACTTATTCCCAAGATAAGTATTCTTGTGCTTAATCTCTGTAAACTATTTGCTTAATGATTTATGAATGATGAATTCTTGAATGAAATGAATATATTTGCTTCCATTGTATTTACATGTCTTATTCATTTGTATATGTTTTATGTCAATGAATTTTAGTTATCATGTTCATGGGGCTAGATTTCCCATTTGATAGCAGGAGAAACCTAGTCGCATCCTCTCCACCGTCAGTATGAGGGGTGGGGACATGAAAATGGATTTGAAGGTGTAATCCTCTTCATTCATGATGGAACTTTGCTTTATCCTCTACCACATTTTTGTAGCTGATTTTTCCTATGAGTATCAAATTGGATTGGTGTCAATGATTTTGTGGCATGTGATTGCTTTGGATCTAGAAACTGTGCCCATTTTTTGATGAGCTGACCCGTCTCCATTTCAAATTAGAGATATTGACACCAAGACTTAGCTTGAGCACTTGTATTATAAGCACCAAAATTCAAAAATTGATTTTTTAACTGCATCTAAAATTCCTCCTACTGTTCTAAATAATTTGTTCACATCAGCTGGAAATTGTTGTCTGAAGAGCTTCAAGGAATTAGTTAAGAAACCATATGTAGAACCTTGGACCTTTTTTAATGGTTTTACAATGTACAATTAAATTTACACATGTATTATGTCACTCATAAAAAATTAGCAGGTCAACAAGATCAAGTTTGAGGAAACTATATTGTAGACCATCCAATAGAATTTGAGGTGTTGTCACAAGTACCTAATTCAAAGAGGTTTCTCATTTCCATTGCGAGAAGGAGTGGGATCCACACCTAAAGAATGATATATGAGGTAAATTACTTTCCATTCATTTGGATCTCAATCTAAAACTAGAGGGTATGCTAATAAATAAGTATATGTACGAAGCATTCCACACTTGTGCTAATTGCAATTACTATGTATAAACCAGTATCAACAAATTTTATAGAACATGGTGTACTTTCAGAAGTATATTCAAGAACATAATAAGGAAAATAAGGATTATTTAACCCAATATCCTCTTGCCCTATATCTATTTGATTTGGGGATGTTAAACTCTAAATCTAACTTGAACTATAGCTTCCTTGGGTACATTGTGGATGAGAGCCCATTAATTTACAACAACTTGCAGAGAGCAACAAAAATGGATCATGGCGTGAAATGCACTTACCATCTTCTGTTGTAGCAATGGAAAGTTTGTGTGTCATTAATTTCAAGGGAATCATCTAAAGAAAGGTACTTTAGGGCTTGATTGTCAACTAAAATTGACTTCTTAGTAGGTGGAACATCCTTAAGCTCAACAAAGTCAAACATAGTCACCTCTTTTTCTGATGATACTTTCATAAAGTTAACTCATCATAAGCTTCATTTTATGCAAAAAAAGGAATCTCTTGAAAGAGTTGAAAAGAAAGGCATATTTTGATTCTCTTTCTATTCTTTATCATTGGTATTATGATTCTCTTTAGCTTCATTGCAAGCCCCAATGAGTTCCACAGCTTGAGACCCTAAACCTTCTTAATGAAGAAGTATTCAAGTTGTTGGGAACAATAATGGTTTCCATTATTTGTAGATATTCTACCAAATATGACATGTAATGTCAAGGAATGAAAAAATAATGAAGATCTAAAAATTCTATTGATTTTTGCCAAGAAGATATTGAGTTTTACCTTTTTTATTCTCTTGTGATTGAACCCATTTTCATTTACAAGAAATTTTATCAATCCCTGAAGTATAAAATATAATAATTAAAAAATGTCACTAAAATTTTAGTGCACATTTAATTGTTAGAATCAACCTTTTAAAAATAACCTGGAAAAGAGGATGAACTTTCAATCCCATTGAAATGTCATATGAAGCAAAATATGAACAAGGAATGGATACTCATACAGAATCTTAGAATATTGAAATAAAGAAAAAATTAAGCTATGCATTAACAATTGAAAAGGTCAGTGTGACAGGTTAAGAACAATATAGACAATAACAATTATTCTTATAAGTGGCCCCTATTTATAATCATAGTTTCTAGAATAATCCATTGCAAAAGCTAGCATAAATGAAACTTCTTTTATTCATCTTTCTCACACTAACAAGCAAACTAAGAAATTCTTTTATTGCTATGTTTCATCACAGCTAGATGGAAAGAACGTTTCAGTGATGAATTGAGTGCCCCCCCAAATTTTAGGAAACAACAGAGGGGATAGTAGTGTATGGGGCATAGAGGAAGTAAAAATATAGAAAAAAACAAGAAATTAGTGAGTTTGGTAATCAGAAAGTAAAAATGTCAACAGAAAACATGGAACAATAAACAAGGGAGGTCTTATATAGATGAAAGTGAATTTATAACAAATTATCCTGCATGTTTGTATGGGTTCCCTTTCACCACTTAAAAAATTACATTACCAATTATTAATGGGAAATGGCATAAAGTTGATTCATCAAACTTTGTGATGTTTAAATTTAACATGAAGAGCCAATAGCATGCACCTGCAACTCATCAATAGCAACCAGATAGCTTGGAAGAAGTCATTTTCCTTTGAGACTCATCAAAATGAAGCATTCTTATATCCACTACAAAATCCTCTCAAAAGGAACTTATAGTAGAAATTTGTTAACATATTGAGTTGAGATCAAGATTGGTCTTGTTTTTCTGAGAATTAGTGGTAGTTGTGTGTGCACTAATATCCAATTTTCAATAGCATCAATAAACCGAAGGGAAGAAGTCATCTGGTAGGGGCCACCTGAGCATCCCTTGTGATAGTTAATCCTGGCATCTCGTCAGACAATGGACATCCCCAAGATACTACCTTTGGGTAGGGGAATGCTCTAGGATTTCCCCAAACCATCCCCTACATGTTTAGGATGTCAGGGGACATCCTAAGGCATTAACTATGTTTTTCAGGATGGCATGGTGCATCAGGACATCCCCAAGCAATCCAAATTTTTTCAGGGACATCAGAGGATGTTCCCTACCTGTCCCCTTGTCCCTGGGGCAAAGGGAGCACAGGGGACCCATCCACATGGGACATGGTTCTTTTATCAAGCATGAGAATTTCCATGCTCCACGATTGCTTGATACATAATGTCATGTTCCATGAAACACTAAAATGAGAGACGGTAGAGATAGTCTTCACGTCTTCCACATCTAGCAATATCACCTTCAAACAGACTCCTTCTAACTCCACAAGAGTCCAAACTTGTAAATATCCTTTTTCATGAGAATTATTTGTTAGCCAGCTTTGCAGATGTTGGAAATTCAGAGGATTGAAAATGAATTTTACGCTGTAGAACATCTCTTAGATTGAGAAGGAATATAAAAAAAATCCAATAGAAAATAAGTATTCCTTGTATATGTTTGAAAGGATACCTCATTGCAGTAAAATACTACTGTAGCAAGAACACATTGCAAACGATGGATTTTACATAATTATGTACTATGGTTGGAGCCTGCAATTGTGCACGAAAAAATATTCCCACGATTAACAATACTGAGGGTTTTTAGGATTATTAATCCTCCCTTGTCCAATTTGGTCATATGTCTAAATCAGGATTCATGTCTAAATTGGGAGTCCTTCCAGCCTATTTTTAGTCACTAGCACCATTGGGTCCACTTGGCCTAATTGGGGCACATCTTCTAGTTACTAAAGTGGGGGGAACACTAATTGAGGCATACTACCACTGATTTCACTTGAATGCATCATTTTAGGAGCCTCCTAGATCAATCACTACAATTTAGGAGCCACTGGGAGTGTTGACACCAACCTTCATTAGTTGAGTTCAGTTAGTGACTAGTCAAGTTGAGTTAGGAGTTAGTTACATTAAGTTATAGTCCTCTACATTTAGTTAGCTCTAGGTTTTCATGGATGCATGTAGGATAGGCACATTCCTCACCTACCACGGTCATTTATCCTTAGTTAACACTGAATTAGACACTTGAGTTGTGTTTTAGAACTCTGATGAACTCAAGTAATGATTTAGACAAGGTTAGTTAACTATTGAGTCCTCTGATAATGATTTAGACAACATCTTAGTTACCTACATTCAAGTAGAGTCTAATCAATTTGAATTTATTCATGTGGATTCAAATTGCATGTGGATATTTAGACATTGTATTACATTGTAATTTATGATCTAATTAATTTTTTATTAATGAAAACATTCACAGTTGCAAGCCATTTTTGCACTGTTTCATTCTTCAATTGTAGAGTAAATTGTGTGATCTATCTTGTGAGTTGTGTGTTTGTCCACAGATCTATGTGCTAAATTTAAATATGGTATCAGAGCCTCAGCAATCAAGGAACTTCTCCTCCTCAAATATCCTACTGGATCATTTTTTTGAGCAAAATTGCTCCTTCCAGCACTGCACCAGAAGCCGAAGGTTTACCACTTAATACCCCAAGTTAAGGAATTGTTGAACAAACTTGCTTTATCAACTATGCTGGGTGTGATAAAAACCTAAAATGTGCAGGCTATCCAACCTTATTTTTTATTTTTGTGTAATTGCAGGTACAAATTCAAATGGATTCATCAGTTCCTCTTCTCATCTTATTCACAAACTATTCAGAATGGAAGAAGAAGATGATTGCATCTCTGATGAGACGAGGTCTCTATGGGGTGTTTATTGGACTCGATGAAGAGTTTTTTAGTGAGAATGACTAGCTAAATAAATGTGATGTAGATTTTGGAACAATGAAACTGTCTCTTTCTCCTATCTTGCACTACCTCAGTAGATCTAATGAAGACCCAAAGGAACTTTGGACAAGATTGGACAGAACCTTTGGAAAAATTGATGAGGATCATAATATCACTTTGGAGAGAACATCCAACACCATAAGAGTTCCTGATACAAAATTCTTGGCCTCTACTCTTTCTGTTGAAGTTGTTCACTATGAAAAAGAAGCAAATTCCTCCTCCAGTGATTTTCCTTTGAATTCTGTGCAAAATTTGCCAGTAATTGCTTCTGAAAGTGAAGAGAAATTTGATTTTTCTCCCTCTAATGTTGCTACTGGTGTGAAAATATGTAGTAACTTGGATATTTTGGAATAAATATCATATTACTAGAGTGATCCATTTGCTCCCCATGATCTAGATTTTCCAGCAAATTCCTGCAGGATTGCATGCACCAAAATTCAAAATTTTGAAGAAGAAGAAAATTGTGCATCTACCGTCTCTATGGACCATACTCTTGGATATGATATGAAAATTATTGGATATGATATGATATTATTTATATCTGATACGATATTTCTTGTTTCAATATTTCAGGTTCATAATATTTCAGTACTGCTTGTAGTTGTTCTCATTAATTTTGTGAAGAAACAAGTACCGCAAGTCTCCTCCAAAACTGCAGCTGGGGATTTGATATGAAATCATTTAGATATGATTTACTTTCTGATATGATATTATTTGGTTCAAATTTTAAAATCCAAGAGCTTTCATTCATGCTTGTAGCTGCTCTCACCAATTTCAGTGTGAAAAAACAAGTACCACAATTCTTCCTTAAAATTGTTGCTGGGCATTTGGTGTTAGTTTCCTCTTATGAGGTTGCTGATATTTTATTTTGTGATTCATTAGAAATTTATGATATCAGATTATGGATCTCAAGCATTCGCTTTCCATAGTCCCAGGGCTTCTCTACTTTTGGTCACATGCTCATCTCCTCATAGAACTGGTAAAGAGGAAGATTTTTTGCATCCGCCTAAACACTTGCTCCTAAAAATTGGGGCTATTTTTATCACTCATGGTTTTATTTTCATGGCTGAAACATATCAGTTTCTTGATTATTCCTCACTTGATTTGAATCCTCTGTAACCTTTTCTCACTTATCAGTTGATTTTAGTTGCTTTACATGGGTCCAGTGTTCATCCAGCAACTGCCTATATTTATGATTTAGTTGAGCATATTATTCTTCTTCCAAAGGGGAAGATTCCTCCAGACATAATGATGGAGAGGTTCACATGCCAAGCCCCAGGATACCTATGCACAAAAGAACCAAATTGATGGATTTTACCTGCTTAATTAGAGGGGGGGATTTTTTCCCATGTGGTTTTTTCCCCGGCTCCTTGTATAGAGAATTTACTTTACTTTACTTGATGTAATGGGTGACCTATGGTATTAGTTACCATGGCCCACATATTTTCTAGGTTATCATTCAGGTGAGGTGTTAGGATTATTAATCCTCCCTTGTCCAATTTGGTCATATGTCTAAATTAGGAGTCATGTCTAAATCGGGAGTCCTTCCAGACTATTTTTAGTCACTAGAACCATTGGGTCCACTTGGCCTGATTGGGGCACATGTTCTAGTTAATAAAGTGTGGGGAACACTAATTGAGGCCTACTGCCACTGATTACACTTGCATGCATCCATTTAGGAGTCTCTTATATTAATCCCTATAATTTAGGAGCCACTGGGAGTGCCGACACCAACCTTCATCAATTGAGTTCAGTCAATGACTAGTCAAGCTAAGTTAGGAGTCAATTACATTCAGTTCTAGTCCTCTAGATTCAGTTAGTGCTAGGTTTTCATGGATTCTTGCAGGAGAGGCACATTCCTCACCTACCAGAGTCAGTTAGCCTTAGTTAACACTAAATTAGACACTTGAGTTATGTTTTAGAACTCCGATGAACTCCGATAATGATTTAGACAAGGTTACTTAACTATTGAGTCTTTCGATAATGATTTAGACAAGGTCTTAGTTACCTACAGTCAAGTAGAGTCTAATCAATTCGAATTTCCTCATGTGGATTCAAATTGCATGTGGCTATTTATCCATTGTATTACATTGTAATTTATGATCTAATTACTTTTTTATTATTGAAAGCATTCACCGTTGTAAGCCATTTTTGCACTGTTTCATTCTTCAATTGCTAAGTAAATTGTGTGATCTATCTTGTGATTTGTGTGTTTGTCCATAGATCTATGTGGTCAATTTCAATAGCTAATATTTCAAAACAATATGAATTCCCCTCAAGAGAAGTAATTGAAATAGCCCAATTCATGGTTCAGCTGCTGGCATAGAGTAAATTTACATCTGAGATGCATATTCCTTGTCCAAATGTCAATAAAAAACCCATTACACAACATGGAAGACAATGGTTTTTCTCCAAAACAACATTAATAATCGTTGATGAGCTAAACTAGGGTAAGCTAAACTAGGGTAATTCATGGTCCAGCTGCCAGCATATAGAGTAAATTTACATATGAGTTGCATATGCCTTTTCTAAATGTCAATCAAAATCCCATTACAATACATGGAAGCTCAAGGTTTTTCTCCAAATCAGCATCAATAGTATTTGATGAGCCATTTCAAATGGAAGAACCAAGAAAAATAGTGAAATCAAGACCCTGACAGTTGGACATAAGATCACTTGAATTAACTCTTAAAAGGATTAAAAATATTTGTATAATGTATAACATGATGTAAATCTCATTAGAAATAAGGAAAATTAAATTATATGCAATGAGTTGATATATAGAACAGGGTCTTTAAAAAAATCACTAAAGTCATAACTTAGTGACATTACATTTAGGAAGAAGCAAATTAGAAAGCATGTTAAAAAAATAAGATTCAAACCTTTTCCAAGCTTGGTTTGGAAAACTACCAAATTTTGTTAAGTTTTCAGTCTTGGAACCTTCAACTCCTTTGTACCCGAAAAACAACTTGAACTAGGAACCTCTGAGGCCTTAGTGGTTTTGGTGTCCAATCGAAAGCTATAGCGAACAAGTTGGTTCTTCTTTCACTTATAGTAATGATATTGTACTAGGAAATTGGATGGATATTGGTTTCCTTCACTAATATATGTCATTGAGCCATACAATTTACAAGTTAGAGCTGCAATTAACTGATTTGACTTTTTATTCAAATAAGTCACTTGAGCTTCCATAACATTTTCGACCTGATCTTCACTAAGATTGCTTCTACATAGTAACAAATTGTTGGATGAAACATTCATTAATTCTCTTTCAATATATTTGTTGACCATACTAGGCATATTTTCATTACTAATCTTGACAACATCCACAAGAAGTGAATCAGTACTCATTGTATGCAATTTGGAGGGAATGCTTGATAATAGTGCATGAGCAGAAGACTGAGGAGAGCTAGAAATACCGACTAGAAATATCATAGCTTGTGCCAGAGGTGGGGTCCTAGGTCTCTCTAAAGTAGGTGTAGCACATTCAAAATCCATTAAACTCCCATATACTATAGCAGAAGAGGGCCCTGTGCACACAACATTAGTGCCCGAACCAGCTGCAAATTTGATTATGTTTCCTCTTGTTGATAGGTTTCCAACAAGAGAATATTTTGGTAGACATGCCTTATTATAATTTAAGGATGCAAATGAATCTGATACTATAGAAGAGAACCCAATGGAAGAATAGGAATCCCTTACAAGATTATTCCCCTTGTGAAAATAAGCTGGTGATTGGGAATTCTCCACCTTGTCCATGACCTACTCACCCAAAGCATTAGGAGAATGATTTAAGCATGACCTAGATACCATAGAAGAACCAGTCACATTACTAGTCCGATGCCAGGTTTGAGGCCTCGTGGCATGCACTAGATTAGATATTCCTTTGGTTCGGATAGGGGGAGAAAACGTAGGCCTACTTTGAGGAAACAATTATGTTGACATTAGATTTGTGAGAAATTTTTATCTGGTTGTGAGCTCTGAGTCTGGAATAATCATGATGATTATTGAGTTACATGTGATCTCAAAGTTCTATTTTTGATAGAGTTGAACATCAACAATGGGCCCTTGTGACACAGTTGCTTCAATACTAGTAGTCATGCATTAGTTCTCTGGTTGTCCATGTCCTTAAGGTTGGATCATGCTTATTTGGTTCAATCCCTTGCATGGCATACAAAATCCTGATTTTTTGCTTGTAGAAATTTAGAATTATATCTTAGTTTCCTATGGAGAAATTCATTTATTTATTTTTTCATACCCGAATACCCATCCATCCATCAATCATGCCTTATTATACCTACCAATTTGGACATAAAATTATAAGGAGACATCAAACTATAAATTATATTACCTTTCTTTAATTCCTTGCCATATTAGGAATTCCGAGTTATGATATTACTTCCATTGGTTTCTCAAATGCCATGGGAAGAGATGAACTCTAAGTTGAATAATGTTTCATCTTTCAGTGTGGAAATTACAAACCATTGTACCTTATTTTTTATTTTCTACTTTTGAAACTGATTTGATTCTCACTTGTACTGTAGAAAGAGAGGGAGTATTATGAGGTTATTCCTCAAAATGATAAACTTATATACAATAAAAGTAGGCAGTTAATTGACACTACCGAAGGGAGTGATGTTGTCGAAGGGAATGGAGAATCACTCTAGATATTTGTGATGAGCATGTCAAGAAAGCTATATGTTTGAAAGGTATTTCATCATCAACTAGATTAATCAACAATTATGTAATGGAATTTTAATTTCTAGCATAGGGTCCTATTTAGATTTTTAATGGCAGTTACAAATGTAGTCTATGCTTTTGAAGCGGACCTAGAAGGATCTAGGTTTTCCTGCAAGTTATTTTTTAACATGGTCAATTTGTCATTGTGTATAAAGAAATTGAGGGGTACATTCCAACATTCTAGCTTCGTAGCTGGAGACGCTACATTTGCAGTTGGAAAAATCATGTACAGAATGGAGTTATCAAGGTAATATGTCAGAATTTGAACAGATTTAATATCGTTTGAAAATATAAATATCAGTATTTTGTTCAGTATATTGGCATAACATATTCAACTATGTATTCATTTATAATTTATGATACACTTAGCGGAGGCATAGTTGTAAATGATTATCCATCTGTATAGATATTCTAATGGCATTTTAGTAGCAAAAACATTGGATCAAGTTCCTATCAATTTGAACCGACATTCCAATTATTCAAGCAGATCTTGTTAGACCTATATTTTATTTGATATATCAAGTTCCTATAAATTTGAACAAACACTTCAATGATTCAAGTAGATCTTGTTAGACGTATATTGTATACATGGTGGAATTCCTTTTGGAATCTTAGCACGAAATTAGCCACAGACTGCATTCAAGAATCAGGAAACAACTCCACAAGAACTAGTTTCATAATCACTATGCATGGTATGAACTTGAAGTAGTCTACCCACCTATTGTTCGAGTTGGGACAATCCAAGTATTTCCAGAATGCATTGGCACCATAATTCTACCAAATCAACAATAGGGCATTTATGCTTAGGAGGGAAGTCTTCAGATTCCTCAATTTTATAAATAAACCATATTTTCCTTAAAACCCCATCACGATATTATTTCACCATGTTCTTTTCTTAGAGCATGAAATGCTACACTTTTAGCAAAATGCATGACGGACATACTGGCTTTCCTCCTCGTAAATTCAAAGGATCTTATAAAGTTGATTAATGTGACTTAATATCATATGTATTTGATTGCTGATTGATTTAACATATTCTAGGCATTGAGATTCATGTTTATCCTACCATTCTATCTTAGAATGAAACACGTATGTCTCACTTTCGTTTGAATTTCAAATCCCCATCCACTTCTGGACAATTCCTTTTTGTTGACCATCTTATATTTGTGGGATATTTTTCTCTTTTTTGATGGAGGTTATTGTCACTCCCTTAATGCATTCTGGAGCTTTGGAGGTATATTTTTTTGATGGAATTCCTCTATAGATTCATGTTCCTTGACACCTTGATACTAATGTAAATTCTATATAACTTTTTTCCTAGGTTATTAATTACTAGTATTTGTCTGCTAAGATCAATGTATTTAGTCTATTAATTTCTTAGGCTTATTGAATAGCTATTAAATCATTATATTACTGATTATTCAACCCATTCAATGTTCACGATAGGCTAAAACTTTCTTGATAAAGAGGTGACTAAGCTCTTTTCAAGTGCATACTTCCCTAGTCTTTCTTTAATTATTTTCTAGGTGTCCAACTACCTGTTTATTGACTAACATCTCTAGGTAACATGTTCTTGTTTGCAAATTATGGGGTTGGAATTTATATGCAATGGAGTTTCCACATGTTCATGTTTTGTGTATTTTCTGAAATCTGTTAAGTCCGTTTCCACGAAAATATACCCAAATTCTATATTCTCTATGCGAGCTCACAAAACCAACATCTAGGCTTGTACGTCAATCGCATGAAATGATAAAATTATACCAATTCCAACATTTGATTAATTCAATGCATAAACCTATCACTAAGTCACACATACTGTCTAGAGGTCTAAAAATGACCATATATAATAACATTGACCGTTAGACCCAAAATAGCTAGTCAAACAAGGAAAATAACTAAGTACATTTGGTGGTGAAAAGGTGGGGAATTATATTTTCATGGTTATTGGAATCATGTTTGGATAGATACTTGACATAGATAAATTAAACTCACCTCATATTAGGTTAGTATTTGTGCCCAAAGGTTAAAACCATCATAAAATTATCTCGGGATGTATTCTTCTTTACCAATTGCTTTCAAAATTCTAATGCTTTGATGGTCCAAAACCATTTTAGATTTCTAATGAGATTCCCACTGGATCCTTTTGGATGGCTGGCTATAGAAACATTTATGCAAGCTTTGAAGAATTAAATAAAATTCTAATCTATTATTTTTAACCTTTTGGCAGCAGTTTTGGGGTTGAATATTTTACTCTTTTAATCATGCTTTCACTGTATATATTCAGGCTATGGTTGGTCCCTATGTCAATGGTGTTCTAGTTCTTGAAATCCTTTTAACAAATATTCAGTGTGATATTGGTTCTTCCATGTCCTCCTTAGTTTTTTTGGTACATGGTTGACATCCCCTATTTTTTATTCCAATGGTTAGTTTTTTAAACAAAATGCTTGCTACTAACTCCACCTCACTTTGGATTGGAGTTATCACTTTAGAGTGGATTTATTATCTCAAATATATACAAAAGGACAAACTATGAAAGAAAGAAAACATGTTTAGTAAACCAGGATGCTTTAATGATATTTCCTTTGTCTCTTTGCAAAAATACTTATATGTTACAAGGTATGAATTAACAAGATCAAAACAAAAAGTCCTTACACGTAATCAAACAAAAAGAACAGAAGATTGAAAAAATATTTCAACAAAAAAGGACAGAATTTGAGCAAGAGGAAAATGAGATCTATCATCTAGAGGGATCCTGCTTCGGCCTCTAAATCAATGCAAGTCATCATGCAGAATAGGTGGAAGAGTTTCACCTAAATCCTAATATTGTAGAGTGGTTCATAAAAAACACATTATAGATATTATAATGTGAGTGTAATCATGTAGCCTTTCTATATTTTGTTGTTCTCAGTCGATCGAAGAAAATCAATTCTAGGGATGATAGGTAAATCCCATGGCCACCAAGAGACCATTGGGTAGAAGAGAATGTAAGGGGATACTGTGCATCTTGCTAAAGACACCAGTTTGGTATTTCGATATAGTATCCACATCCATATGTAAGAGGTTTCAAGTTCTAACTAAAAATACTTTGAAAAATAAGTTAATGTAGGGAAAAATACCCAATTTATAGGATTTTCATAAGTCACTATGAATGCATAAATGAACCACATGCAAGTTATTCATTCTTCGCTCTAATCCTTGAAATTTTCATCATTAATTTTCCAAAAGTAAAAAAACCACAATAAGCGAAAATAAAATGAGTTGCTTATTTACCATACTGGAAAATAACAGATATCAAGCTTACCTCACCAGCAAGGCTATATTTTGCACAGTAAATAGCATGACGCGATGCCACAATAGGATTTGAACTCAAAATCTGACGACAGAATCCAATGACATCCGATGTATTGTACATATGTGTCAGACAATAATGATGAAAAGTACTGAGCCTTTTAAATTATTTTAGCACCATTGAATTTTTGACACTACAGCGTAGTATTTTCGACATTAGGGTGTAGGATTTCTGACACTAGGGCTATGTCATCATATTTCTGACACTAGGGCATAGGACGTTCGGTGACAAAACAAAAAAAAATTAAAAAAAAATATAAAACCACAACCGTCTAGACACAATATTTCCTCGTGAAACAAAGAACCCAATCAATAATTTCACAGTGGAGCCGACACAATATACCTCCATATCCGAAGGTCACGTAGAGGAGGTTTTCCAGAGGTCACGCAAAGGAGGTCGCTGGAGGTTTTGACAGAGATCAAGTTTGTTTACGCAGATGAGGGTTTGTAGCGGTCAGAGTTTGTAGAGGCAGAGGAGGGTTTGGTTTGAAACAATCATTCAGGTCCCTCTACAATGAACTCCCTCATCTGAATTGGTTTGAAACAAACATTCAAGTCCCTCTACAATCAACCATTTTAGTAGTGGATCTGTAAGATATTTTAGTGGGTTTATACTTATCATGGAAGTCCTTTCAGACCTGTTATGGATGGATTTCAAGTGGGATGCTCTCAGAATGGTGGACATGGGACTTGCTCTACAAAATCTGAGAGTTTAATGGATTTGGCATGGTTTAATCACCGGTTCACTATTCCTATTAGCTTCCCACAGAACCAAATTATACATGATATAATAGTAGCAACTCTCACAGCTTTAGTATCTCTTGCTTGCCTCCACTTTTGGGACGAGATGGCTAAGCAAGATGTATTTGATCAACTATTTTGTTGTAATCGTTTCTCTTTTCTCACCAAATCAATGCCCTATTTTTTTTCATTTTATTGTTCCTTTGTGTCTATGGAAAACGAACTTGTGACCCCTCACTGAGACATGACTTTCGAAGAACTGAGTATATTGTGTTGAGTGACTTTTGAAGAACTCAACAATTCACTAAATTACTCATTTTTTTCATATTGTACAAAAGTTTACTTGACAAAATAAATTGGCTGATACACTCACTTGGGGTTTCCAGAATGAGGAACTAGCATTACAACAATAGTAAGAAACCCCCCCTCATTTCCAAACTGCATTTCTAGTTTCCTTTCATTTAGAATTTCATGGAAACATTATTTTTGTCTCCTCTGAGATTGAATTGACTTACGATTCCTTTTTTTTACATTAAATCACCAATAAGGGCACATGGCCTCTCCAACCCTTGTTGAATAAACAATTAGGAATTCTAATTTTATTTATAAAATACCCAGATGAGATGTCATGGAGGAAAGTATCCATATCATATGGGATCAAAACCCCCATTTTGATTCTAAAAACATTTTTTGTGAGACCAAATCCCATGATTTGGGTATTTTTATGAAAACATAGATTCCCTTGGGGTGTTTTTCTTTCCATGTGTATGGGTCTAATTTCATTTCTTGTAGCTTTTGAAATGTTGAAAGGAGCTTAGAGAAGGAAGAGTTGTAGGTGGCTATCTACTAACTGTTTGACAAAAGTCGTCAACTAAGTAATTGTCCACTAACTGTTTGAAAAAATGCCTAAACCAAAATTTCCATATCTCCCGCATTCGGATTTTGAGGCTAGAAAAAATATACAGGGTTTGACTCAAATATTTAACCAAGAAATTTTCAGAAATCCTAGTAACCATTTTTTTGGGTCCATAATCTAGCTAGCAAAGTGTGTTAATTGGGCCCCTTACAGGTTGATTTTTTTTTACTTTGAAAGAGACCCATTTGATCTAGAGAAGTGAATATTAGTACTATACAGTTTCTTTAGGTTTTCACATATAAATTTTAAATAATGACCTTAGATTTTGATTTCATCTCCCTCAGAGAAACCTTTATTGTTTACCTTCTGGAGGCCAAATCTCACTCAAGTTTAGCTCGATTTTCACCAAACAAAAGGCAATGTGTTAATTATACTTGTAATTTATTTATAATGAACTTAGGAAATTTTAGTTTTAGATAATTTGTGAAAGGTAGATTAGACAGAACAACTTTCATGCCAAGAGGCATTTTGATCATTTTGAACCTAGTTTGAGACCAGTTTTATAAATGATTGGGGGTACACTCATAAGAACAAATTACCCTCTGAAGCATGGATGAATGTCCCTATGCAAGTGCCATGACTTGAACCACCTTAGAAGCCATTGATAGCAGTTTTGTGTCCTTTTAGCTCCATAGTTTATAACATCCAATTGATGATTAGCCATCACAAGTGCCATGGAGAAAACATATCCCAAATCAAATGATGATATGGAACTCCAAAGTTTATCTTCAAAGTATTTTGTCAAATCCATTTCTTTCTCTCGAATTGTAAATTTTTGAGAAAAATAATATTAATTTTTTCATATAGGGAAAAAATATATTTTTGAAGTTAAAAGTGATTTGACATAGAAAAATGGGCACTTCTCCAAAAGTGACAAATATCTTGTAAATCATCAAGTCTCTTTTGACCAAAGGGATTGCACCTAACCCTCACCTCTCAAATCTCTTTATATATGAGGAGGGTCCTTTGTAATAGTTAACATTTATTCAACAAGGAATATAAGCTCTGTTGGTATTTTTTTAGAGTTTTTAGTGCTATACTCACTTGTCCAGATTCATCTATTGAGATTTTGTATATACCTGTTAAGGTTTGAGGGATAGTAGTAGTTGTTGTTTATGCTGGTTAGCTATGTTGCTTGTATTATTTTCTTGGGTTTAATATGTTGGTTTTAAATTTTATTTACTAATAGTTATTGTTTGTCATATATATTGGATTTTGTGCAAGTTCTCTGAAGAATAGGTACTTGTTTGCTTAGTAATCTATGTTTGCTTCAATAATTTTGATTTGGATTTATACTGGTATGGAAAAGTTGAATGTTCATAATATAGTTAAAAATTTGAATTTCTCTTCCCCTAAATCTCCCTCTCACTCTCTTTGTGAGGTGAGGGTCACTCCTGCTGCATTGCATTGCAGTTGCATCTTTCCCACGTTTAATCTTCTAGCTGTTTTTTTTCTTATATTTTGACAAATTTTCATACTTTAGCATATAGTTCCTCAAAACCAACCCCTCTTTAGGAATTATATCTCTTACCTCTTATTAAGGGGTGGAAAGAAAATAAAAAAATTCCCATAATTGATGTCGGTATGGCTATAAGATTGGAGGATTCCATGAATATCATAAAACATGCTCACAATTGTCCATCACATGCTCCACCAGTATTTTACTGTTGCCTTTAACCTCCAACAGTAGAAAAATATCCTAGGGAATTATCAATAATAGTTTCAACCCCTCTTCAAGATTGAACAAGGATCCCTTTATTGAGCCAGTAACTCCATTGAAACGTCACTGATTATTACTCACAAAAATGCTTCAAAAATTTACCTACATCCTTTAAGCATTTCCTAATGCTACTACAAGCATAGATGTGATAAAATACATAATGGATAGCTGAAATTAAGAGTGTGATTCTAGGGTTCTTTTGGTTCCCTATCTACTTGTTGTGGTTATATAATCATCAACTCCATGCCTTCAAATAGTTGGTAAATGGTAGCATGTATAACTCCATGTCTTCAAATAATTGGCTATGTATAACCTTCTTTATGTACCCCAGAGCCCGAGCCTACATAATTCCGTTGGTTAGAATCCATTTATTGGGAGTGTTTGAGGAGAGTATTCATTCTAGTTCTTAAGTAAAAACATGTTTCCTCCAACACTTGAATTTGCATCTTCTGATGCATTAATATATCCAACACCTCAGTTTTTTATGAATTGTATTGGTGACCCTAGCTGTGCCTTGAACTTGTTAATGAGAATATGGAAGTCTTGTTGTTTTTTTATGTATTCCTCATGTTCCTTGAGAATCATCTTCAAAACTTAAATATAATTTTGACATTTCCATGATACTTTTGGAAATCCACATTTCCATGAAACCTTGGCCAATCCATTGCAACTTGGGATGCTCAGAATCACCCAATAAAAGTGGAGAGGGGAGATGAGTTGAAATAGGTGCAGATCCAATTGAACAAGAGCACAAGAGGATATTGAATTTCTAAATGCAATTAGATAATCTTAATTTCCTTATTTGCAAAGCAAGCGCAATGAGATGACACTTAAAATTCCCCTAATTATGCCTCTATTAGAATAAACTAAGTATACAATAGAGAGAGAACCAAAGCCAAAAGCATGCACTGAATACACCCTTCTCCTAGTTGAAAACCAAAGCATGGAATAAATAATCTATAACACTTACCCAGGCACAAAAACAACAAGAACCATCACTAGAGAAACTCTTCTATAATGATAAAAATGCTCTTGCATATCACTTTGAACTGTGGATTTGATAGGAACTAGGAAACCATACTTTCTAAGACCTTGGAGATGACCCAACATTGAGATCTATAAATTAGATGACAATCGAGAATGCCAATTGATTAAGTTCCCCAATATCCCACATGCAACCCAAAGCTTTGCACAATAGAGTTTATGACAATGAGACTTATGATTAGAGGGCATGAATGAAGGTTGACACAACCTGTACTTATCCTTAATTACCATGATTTTTCCATTGACTAATTCCTTGAATGCTTTCAATGCTTCGAGGAACATGTCTTGAGAAATAATTTGTAATTTGATGTGAATTTTATGGATATACACCTAGGGGATTAGATGATAAGAAAACAACCAATTTTTCCATGAATCCTTCATTAAAACCCCTTTCTTTGAGCACGTGATAGCCTGCCTCCAAATCTTCCAGTACCAAAGGAAAACACTATGAATCCTTTCACCTCATTAAGACATGATCTAAACCTGATATATCCTTCTAAATTCTTACTTCATCCTTTGTGAAATCTCCCTTCCTGCATGAGGATGGAATGTATGTGAAGGTGCACCATTGAGCCAATCATTATTGTACTATTTTGGATTCAACGAGTGATCCAAGAACTGCAAAGGTGTGGAATTCTTATGGCGGTGAGGAAATCTCTACTGATGTCTCATACTTGGGGTATTAATTTTGTAAAATAATGGTCCTCACAGATGCAATCATGGAATCCCACTTATGAACATCTCCTAAGATGGGTTGGTTTATGTCTACAAACCACAACAAATAAATGATAGGGCCAATGATATTAATGGGTAAGATCTACCCTCTCACACCAACCATGATCGAATTTCTCCAAAAAATCCAAATCTCTGAAATAACCATGGCCCCAAGAGGGGTCTTGACCTCTCTCAACCTTTTTAGGATGATGAATGAGGAGGAAAACCTAGTATATACAATATTCAACAATGATAGATGTGTGTACTCTTTATCAATTATGAAGGCATTGGTGTGGGCATTCATTGGACATTAATAAAATTATCTTATTTATCTTATAAAAAATTGCGAATCTAGTATGCATCATTAGTGAGACTTCTCATTCATGTCACATTCAGGGCAATAGATTTAAGAGATAAATTCAAAGATGAAGAATGTAAAGTGTCTGAAATGTCTATGGATATTTAGCTTCCAGAGGCATGTGAACAACCATGCCAATAGGCTTGCAAACAGGTATATTATCTGTTATAATTCTTTATAGATTCTGAAGGCATTGGTGATCATTCATTGGACATTAATAAAATTTTCTTATTTTATCTTATAAAAAATTGCGAATATAGTATGGATCATTAGTGATACTTCCCATTCATGTCACATTCAGAGCAATAGATTTAAGAGCTAAATTCGAATAATGAAGAATGTGAAGTGTCTGCAATATCTATGGATATTTAGCTTCCACATGCATGCAAACAGGTATATTATCTATGATAGTTTGCATAGAAAAGTCAACACCTACATCTTTAGTAAGTTTAATGAACAACTAAGCCATATATTATGCATCCCTGTATTTTCTAAAACTACCCATTTTCTTTAAATAAGACTGGTCCATTCAGGTAAGACACCCTGAAATTAATGAGTGTATGGCATGCTGCATCTATATATGCATAAAAAATGATACTGACACTCGATGATGGTTATGATGATTTATTAGGTTTAAGGCTTTTTAGTCACCTTCTTCTTTTCCTTAACCAACAATGTTGTTGTAACCTTCTTTAAATTGGGATGCAAATATCCTGTTGGAGCATGTTTAACTAGGCCATGACAAATTTTAATAAACAAATGGGACCATGCAACATTAAATGAATGAAGTTGATAGAAAAAGAACCCATTGATAATATCAATCTCCTCTTATTTATTTTTTTGAAATATTTTTTCCATTCAACTGCTACTTGAAGTGGGCCTCTTTGTTTGTGGTTGAATTCTAGTTCTGCTCCCAAATATTCTAGATGTCTTCCCCAATAATTGAAGAGGATTCTCATTTTTTTGTTTCCTACTTGTTGCTTCCACCTTCCCTGAGACAATTGTACCCTTTCTTTGCATTTCTTTTTGTTTGGTATCACTCACCCTTTTACATGGTTGAAGTCCACATTCAGTGCTTGACAGATGGCCCTCAACTTGGAAGTAGGTGCTCTTATATGTAGTGTTGCACAAAGACCATTCCCTACCCCAACAAGCTTTGTCCTAGGCCCTTGTTGTCCTAGGCCTACGGTGGATTTTTTTTCTTGAGGTTGTTGTCTTGCTACAGTAGGGTTATTTTCAGCATTGAAAGTTTCATGCAGTTGCACTTGCAACAGTACAGAAATAGCACTAGCAGAAATATTAGAGTTGGGAGGAGGGGGAAACACCAACAGTGACATTTTTTCCTTTCCTTTAAATTTTACCAGCTTCCTTTGATGATTGAGCCATGATTTCTATGGAATAAATCAAGAAAAATGTTGATGTTGGAGAAATGCCAAGTTTGGTTTGCAAATTTGTCTCCATCAATTGCATAATGAAAAACTGTGATAGCTCTTTCTCTCTGCTAAGAGGATTCATGGGTCGGTTTTCCACCCACACATGTTGCACATGTGCGACACATATAATGCACATGTTCAACATGTTGGATATGGACTCTGGCACAAAGCCCCAATGGATGTGTCATGTTTCTTATATTTTCAACTTGTTTTCTAAGGGGATATCTAAATTGTAATGTTGGTCTCACCCTGGACCTAGCAGAACATTCTCTACCTAAAGTTGAAGTCGCTAGTTTCAACCAACCAATTTTCAAGGTACATTGAGTTGGTTAGGTCCAATTTCAGAGTAAGACTACATACTTTTGTTACCATTTGGATAGTTTCAGAACATAACAATTAGTCTATATCACAATTTGGCGTTGCTGAAGTTGCAGAATTGCTCAAATTGAAATTTTTAGAATGGATTTTGATTAGATTTAGGGAAAATTTGGCTAGAATAACAAGTCTATTTGATGTCATGTAATCCCACACTACATTCTTTTCATTTGCTGGTCATTTAGTGTGTTTCTTTGAATAGAATACGTTTAGTGTTTTCTTTGAATAGACCATGTTTTGTGTTTTCTTTGAATAGACTGCATACGTTCATGGAGACATAGAAGTATTGGTTTTGCTTCACTAGACTGCATACATTCATGGGGCCATACAAGTATAATTTAACCTGCTTTGATACCCTATGGTAAGTTGAGGATCAAATCATTAATTTCTATCCAATTTAGTAGAATTAATTATATATACAATGGATGAGGCTATCTAAGATTTGTTATCGTATCTCTCACATATTACAACACTCACCCTATATAATTGATATTATCACAAATCTATTATGGCGGTTTAACAGCCCAACATCTGCAATAATAGGAAGTCACATTTTTGTTGCATGTCATTAACATTAATCATAATATAATTGGACAATACAAGTCTTTAAGTGGTACAAACTACAAACCAACAATCAAATGTTGAATATAGTTGTTTTCTCCAACAACATCACTCATAGTGAGACTTAATATTAGAGCAGTGCAATCTTCACATTCAGTATCTTTTTTCATGAAAAATATGTGATTTTTTTTTGTTTTTTGTTTTTTTTTGCTCTCTTTTGGAGAAAACTATCAATAGATGGTGAAGGTGTGGTAGGTTATTGATACAGTTTGGAATATAGCATGTAATATATAGAGTCAAATTGGCAGCTACATTTGATTAGGCTTCACTCAGCTGAGTAGTCTTATTTATGAGGATTATGATGCAATTGTTTTACCATGCCTATGTAGACCACTGTAATTGGACCATCATTAGGATTGTAGGGTTAGAGTCCACTTAGGCCCAATCCCATTGATTCCCAACATTTTCCTTACAAAAATGAGTTTACTTCTCACAGTGGTTAGGTGAGCTACAGTTTGTGAATACTTGTTTTTGTGCTTCTACTTTGAAATATTCTCTTTGTTTAAAATAACTTGCAAACAATGACATTTTCAGGATAGATATTATAATTTGGTACACTTTTTTGTAATTTGATTTTTTTGCAGGCACTCTTCTAGGGTACTGGATTGAACTTGCATCAAGGAGTTTTGGGGCTGGGTTTAAAATCTCACTTATTGGGTTGGAAGCTTCTTTTTTTGCAGACAATCACATCTAATTTTTTCTCGTTACTAGTTCATATGCTTTGTGTTTTAATTTTAATGTATGGTCATCATAAGATAATTTACCTTGATGATGCCCAAACAAGTGTTGGTTAGCAGCTTTATAAATCTGGTAAACTGCACACAAGTTGTTGAGAACCAAATTTGTCGACTTGATACATTCCAGTACATTTTATTTGGTGGGTTTAAGAAAATGGTATTTTCTTGGATAGATATATGCCCATCGACAGTACATAGGTTTTTGGTTGTCTGCTATATGTGGTTCCATGCTAGTTACCAGTGAAATTAGTCATAGTAGGTAGGATACAAACTAAACGTTACTATTCAAGGATTAATTAATTAGGTTCCTATGCTGAGTATTTTGCATTAAAAGTTACTAATTTTTAGTGTGTTTTGTTCTGACTAGTATATATTTTAGATAGCATATGAACTAAAGGTTACTATTCAAGGATTAATTAATTAGGTTTCTATGCGAGTATTTTGCATTAAAAGTTACTAATTTTTACTGTATTTTGTTCTGACTAGTATATTTTAGAATAAGTTCAGACACTTGGCTAGTAGACTAGAAACAAAGATATTTTGTTTCAGGAGTTTGTCACTTCTAGAGTCTTGAAAATACATTTGGGAGTAAATAGAACTATGATGGAACACAGTGTAACAAAACCAGCAAATAAATAAAGAGAACATTGTCAACTATATGTTCGAAAACATTGAATTTATTCCACATCAATTACTAAAATTGTGTGCTCAATAAACTGTTCATTATAGGAGGCAAGGAAGAAAATGCATTGTTTCAACAACAACGTGGTCACAATGGTTAAGAATTTGAGTGTCTTATCTACCTTGAAATAAGTTCATTTCCATGATAGTGCTCCACATTCTGCATTTATACATATGCTGCTCTTAAATCATTTTCCATGTCCATTTATATACAACTTTTGTTTCAACTTATGACTTATGGCAAATGCATTTCTAGTGTACATTCATGACTATAGTTTATTCTCAAATGATGTCAAAAGGTTGGATTGAAATTCCAAAAATGACATAAAAATCATCGATCAATGTTTCCTCTTCATGAATATAGGTTAGATAATATAGTAGCTCATATGTATTTTCTGTTCATTTAGGGTTATGCAATTTTGTAATGTTTATGACAAAATTACTATTGAATGTCACCACATTGAAATATGATAGTTACAAGTTGAGAACCAATGTAATATGAAATAATCAGTATTAATAATTTATGTTATCAAGTGGAGCATAAAATATACACTCACACTATTACAAACAATGGACTTTTACATTCATACTTATTTTAGCATCATTCTACAAAAATATGTTTGTGAAGTATTCAATAAAAAACCCTAACCCAACCATAGTAAGTCCGTGTTAAAACCTTAATTCGAATTAGGAACACACACTATAGCATTATGATAGTAATTTATAGAATAGGTGAACAAGTTTTAACTATGAACACAATTTTTTTTTATCAATATATAGTATCCTATCGGTTATCCGGCATTCAATGCCTATCAGCTATTGTCAAATTTCATGTGAATCTGACAAAGTTCCTGTGGCTCTGACAGTAGATTGTTGTCACATTTTCGACATCCTGGGGCCCTCGTCCAACAACATTGTTGTAGGAAATTTGATGGCCTTGCCCTAGGGAATTTGGTGGCCTTGCTGTAGTAAATCTGATGGCCTTGGCATTGCTGTAGGAGATCCAATGGCCTCCTGTAGGAAATCCGACGATCATGCCACAGGAAATCCGACGGCCTTGGCTTGGCATCGAATATCCGACGTTATGCCACCGACGACAAAATAAATTGAGGTTGTTGAATACCTGACATGTTATTGTCGAATTTTAGACATGATAAGTGAGAACAAGCATGTTCTGCAGCTCTACCACATTCTGTTCCAATTAAATAAACTATGAATTCTATTCCATTTATTTCTAGTCCTTCACTAATCTGAGGGAGTAGTTCATATCACAGTTCGCCACTCCAACTTCACTTAGATGGTTAGGAAACTGAGGATACAAAGGATTCATTTTCCCATACAGAATCAAGAAGTACCAGATTTAATGTGCAGCAGTGGGGTCTACCAAATACGATGGATCTAGAATTAAGTGAAGAAGGTGAAATAAGATCAGAGAAAAAATTGGTTGGAGGGACACTTAGTGGGGATACAAAAGCAACAATTGCTAGGGACACTTTTGAAGGAATTCTAGAGATTCTCTCAAGGATGAAGGAAAGTATTGGCAGAGTACCTGACCACAGGAATTGCAAAACATTTAATCTTGTATTGCTCCACTCCCTTGCCCAGAATCGTAGGTTTAAAACTTGTTTTCCCACAGCTTCAAGTTTTCACCAGTAACTAAGAAGAGTCAGTCACTCCAGAACCTAAAATTCTCTTATGCTAACTGTCGATTCCAGTACAAATCCTAACATCACAAAGATGTTCTCTGGGAGCTCTATGCTATCTCAAGGATACATTACATAGTGCCTTCCATTCTTGATCTCTGGCAGCTCTCTCTTTTTATTTATATTTTTACTTTCTCAAATAAGTTACATTCCATCTTCTCTTTGCCTAGGAATTTTATAGCAAATAACTAACTCTCCTTAGTATTGGCCACTTTTCTTGTAAAGAATTTCGAGGATTTGGTAATTGTTTTAAACCCAAGTTTCTGTCAATTAAATGTATATATGTTAAAACTCCCAATTTTAGAATTATATTAATATAAAAATTAACTCACGTGTTCCATTATACTTAAATAAAATAAAACAACAAAATTTAACGAGGGGGTATTACACCCACATTAAGGAGTTACATGATGGATGGGCAAGTCTCACAGTTAATAAGTTTTGCATTGGTATTTTTCTACTTTCAATATGGTAGTGTGATTTTACATCTTGGCTGACAATAAATTCTCCCACTTGATTATGATGTTTGGGATGATGCAGTTGAGACATTGGAACCCTAGCATTTCTTGGAATGACAACTTTCCAAAAGTGGCGAAAAAATTTGGATCCTTGTAGAGGAGGCAGTGGGATCTAAGACTTATACTAAGTTATCTTATATGGGTTGAAAGTTTTGTTGAATAAGGGAAAGTCACTGGGAGAATGACTATAATCAAAGTGGTGCAACAGTATCATGGTGACCCTTTGGTATTTAGATTGGAATTGATGATTCCCATTCTACATAGACAACAACATATTTTGCAGCAAAATGGTTTAAAATTGCTCGAGGAAAAGGAATATTGGGATGGGATTAATGTCATGTACCATCATTGATGACCATGGGGATAAATTCCTAGCCCAATTAAACCCTTGGGTGTAGGAGAATAACAATCCATTGAGGGATTTAAATTCTGTATGTAGGCAATTAATTAAGTAGGAACAATTAATTGCTTTAAAAGTGGAAATGTATTTGGGCTCAAGTATTTATTTAATAAATAATTTAATAGGAAATAAATAAATGAGTATTGATCCAAGTGGGGTGGATAGGAGGGTGATTTGGACCCAATAATATTGGGAACAAAAGAGAAAATAAAGTAAAAGGAAGAAAGAAAAGGAAACTAAGAGAAAATTAGAAAGATCTAGAAATGCAAGAAAAGCAGGTCAGTTAGAAAATAAGGAAATTTTAGAGGAAACAATTTATAAAAAGTATAAATAATTCCATTATGAAAAGTAGGAAACAATAGGGCACAGTTTCTAACGAAAGAAAAGCAAGTCAATTGGAAAGGCACGAAATCAAGGAGGAAAAGAAGGAAAGTTTCTAATCCACTCATGAGGACACCTTGGGTAAGGGATGTGGGACACCTATTGAGTTAATTCGACCATTATGCCTAATTATAATATAAAAAAATGATAGAACATGAATATTTTTCTTTTTTTATCATTTGAGAATCGAATTGAGAGCATTGTGCTACTCATACAGGGAGATGCACCCCTAGTGAAGATGGGAGACATGCCCCTGCTTCCATTGAGAGGATGAATGAATTATTGTTTAATCATTGAGTTTTATCTAATTTTTCTAATCATATCCAATACTATTCTAGTTGGTTAAAGAATCCATAGATTCAAATTTATTCTTTTCCCTAGTGCATAGTTCCTCTAATTGCACTATGGTTATGTAATGATTATGGAGACTGTGTCATGAGATACCTATGAGTTCTATTTGAATTATTTTTTAATTTATTATGTAATTAATACTCTTTCAATTTTTTATGGAATTTCGAGTTGTTTTATAATTTTATCCAGGAGTTAAGTCAACCCTGCCTAGTTTTACATGTATTTTTTAGTATTTTTGTTGTAATGAGCATAAATCACTCTCTCTATAAAAAAATATATTAGTTTATATTATAATAGGTTCTTGAAACACTCCGTCTATATATTCCAAGTCCGAATCAATCAATTTGTATCCCCCTTTCATTGTTTGGGAAGGCCAAAAGTCAAACCCAAGGAGTTGTCCAAATAGCTAGTTTTACTAGTGCGCCCATAGAACCTTTCAAATCTATTTCACACCTATAAAATCCTTTTAGTAATGACCCATACTTTCATATCATAGTTATAAAGGTCTCTCTAATCCCAATTCTATCACCATTGGTTGTTGAAGACTAAATTGTAAAGGTTCTAGTTGGCATATGTTGGGACTCACACGAGCCTAGAATTAGACTTCAGCTTGGATGATGTTCAAGCCCTAAAAGGAACCAACACATTTTTATTAGGAACCTGAAAATTTATGACCATTGATTTTCCTTGTTTATCTTACCGAATCTCCTTTCTGCTCACTCCTGAAGCTCGAAATTTTTCTTGCATATTAGCTAGTTTGTTGAAATTTGTGTGCAAGAGTTAGTGAACCATTGAATATGATTTTTCTTTATTACACAAAAAGTTGGTTCTTGATGTGAGGATTTATGCCCTATTTCTATCAGTAGGTTGGTTCCCATTTCCTTCAAGTTGGTTCTTGTAAATAAGGGAATTAATGTCTCCTTCAGGATGGTTCTTGAAAAACAAATCTTTGTAAACATTGTTTTATATAATAACAAGTTTTTTGTGGTTTTCTCCCTCATTGGGTTTCCACATAGAAAACCTTCTATATTGTGTAAGAATTTGTGTGATGTTTAATAAAAAATTTTAACTATTAATGATTACAAGTTGTGTTTCAAGTTAAAAATGGTAAAATGTGCCCAATATTGATTCACCCACCTCCTCTCGATATGGGTGAATATTCCAATGTGTAAGGATTCCAATTTTTACATGGAATATACCTCGTCAACAATACTTTATTTTGTATGCAGCCTCGTTAAATCCATTGATGAATGATCATCTTCCTTTAACAGTAAAAACATCATATCTTCAAAAATAGTTGAGGCAACCTTTAGTTGTCCAACACTTTCCACTACAGTCAATAAAAGATTTTAAGCATCTTCATTTCGAAGTATTCCATTATTCTCCATTTCATTGAATAAGTTTGCATTGCTTTTTTTGCATTTACGATCTTTATATAAAATTTGAGACTACTATAATATTTATTTTAATTAAAAATGGTATTTTCTTCCCTCATTTTATCTAAAATTGAAATTGCTTTATCATAAAACCCCTAATTCAAGCACACTTTGATGATAAAATTATTATTTTTCACCTCTAGATTTTCCATAAATAATTTTGATATTATAATAGATATCATTCACTTCCATATCCAAAGGCAATAATTATCTAAAGAGCATGTTATAATAATTTACTGTGAATTTCAAGTCCCATTTCCTCATTTCCACAAACTAAAACCTAAGTTTGTAAGGTTTAGAGTGTAAGGACCTCACATTGGTATTGATGAGAACCGTCTAGGTATTGAATATGATTTGTTCTTTGGAAAATTATGAAAATCATATACCATTAATAGGTCTCCAATATTTGATATTAGAAAAGCATCCTATGTAGAGGAGATTTTCCTAGGATATTTTTTAGCAATTGGAGGGATTGTTAAATTTTTCCATCCTCAATATTGCAGAAGAGAAGCTTCAGGAATCATGAGTACTAAATTGGAACTTGAGACTGAAATTGTCCTCGAAATCAAGGCACATGTGCCCATATTTTTTTGGCATCATTGTTTTTGTTTTAGTTGTTTTTGTGGGAACTGAAAAAATGAGGTTGATCTATAGAAAGTTTAGGATGGACTCCCAATGATGATGCATTTAACCCAACAAAACCCTTCTTTTCCCAATCATTGGAGGCCTATCAAATGAGATTATCAAGATGATACATTTCTTCCTCATGCTCTTCTTTATGTGTGTGAAGAATAGGTCAAGAGAAAAATGACCTATTGTTACTATCATTTAAGGATCTAAACTTCTTCTTGTCACTCAAGGAATGTAGATGTTATGCTAAATGATGACTCTCCCATGGAATATTGGGTTTAAGTTATGAGAATAATGGTAAGCCAAATATTTTGTATTTTCTCGGCATTTCTACTTAGAGTCAAAGTTTTCAATGGAATCATCTAGCACCTACCAACATGAATTTACATTCAGATTTTCCTAAGAAAAAACACCATCCAAGCTCAACAATTATCCCTCAAAACTAATGGGTGCACTTCTACTTCAATTTGAAACCATTTCCCTACTATTATGAAACCTACATCCACTCAACATTACATATGGATCCTTATTTGATACATCATGGTATGATGCATTACTTAGGATACCCCTACTAATAGAGAAATTGTGTGTTCCTTCCCCACTTCCAATCACCCTTAGTTGACTCTCTATAGCCATTATGTCTCCATCTGTCAATATTCAATTCACACATCCATTCGATGCTTTTAAATCATCTTCATCAAATTGATGACTTCAAAACTATATCAAAACTATAATATGATAGTAGTAATCCGATTACAAGCACTCATAGTAATCTTCAAAAAAATAACCTAAGGAATACAAATAGTGATAGAAATCCCCATAAAAATAACCTAAGGTACATAGTCAAAAGCTCAATTCATACTATTCCAATGTTTGTCATTCAAGAATTGGCATCAATTTGAGTGAATTATGGTTTTCTTTGCACATTTAAATGCTCCAATTTGATCCCTTAAGCCAATTAGGGGTTTGTTCAGAAGGAGAAAAATCAGTTTTTTTTCTTGATTAGGAGTGAACATCACAACACTATATTCGGTAGATATGGGGTGAAGATATTGGGGAAAAATACCCTAGGCTGCTGCATTGTGCATTTGCATAAGACTATATATGTGAATAACATTTGGTAATTTTTTGGAAATGAAATATTATTTGGATTCACAAAGGAAAGAAAAAATTGGAGAGGTTATGATTTTGTTGGATGACATGGTTGATAAAAAGTTGATCCATAACTTAAACTTGTATGTTGGATCGAGTATTAGGCCCAAATAATTATGCTTAGCGGGTGGGTGTGGAGGCCCTAAGGTTTCAACTTGGCTCAGATACTAGATGTAGTTCATAATTTGACGTACTTAAAAAAAACTCACAAGTTATTTTCTAATACAACATAAAACAAATCTATTTATAAGAAACTTAAATTATTGCAAGTACCTAAAATAAAATAAAGTCAAGAAACAAACCTATATATGAAGTAAGGACAATTTGACTTATAAGAGTGTACAATAATACCATGCTATTAGCATGAGTGGTAGCAACATGAAAAACATGTGGGGGAAAACTCTCCACCAAACCTACCCCTTAGTCTAATACTGAGATCCACCAACCACTCAATCAATAAACTATGTTAGACCATTCCCCTCTTCCACCCTTCCTCACCACCAACAATAAATACTAAAAACATATTTAGGCAATCCACTATTCGCATGCAACCTATATAACCACCAAAACCCCTCAGTAAACCAATAGAGAAGGACCCCCATGATGTCCTCCCTCTATCTTTAAAAACCCATTATCCATATTATTAAAATAAATTTCATTATCTTGGATGACACCTATCACCCAAGAACTAATGCCCCTTTAGCATAATAAATAATATTTTAGCATTAAGTATGCACCTATTTATTAATTTATTTTCCTATTATATATTTATTATATGTGTATAGCATTATGCACCTATAACAACAATTAATTTCTATGTTGGGGAATTATATCATCTATGCCAATTTTATGTATGACAACAACAACTTGAGGAAGTGAATTCATACCGATATCAAAATAGGTCTTCATCATGAGATTAACTAATACTATAGGATTGAGAAAACAATTAATGGAGAAGAAAATCCTCTTTGAGACTCTTACCACTCCTAGTTGTTGGGGTATTTAGACACTTAGGAATTAGTTAAGATCAACTTGTTATAGTGTATCTTTAGGTAAAGTGTGTTTCTTTAGTGTGCATTAGTATACATTTGACATATGTAATCTAATCGTCACGATATATTATAGACATAGAGTGATCCAAGAGTTCATTCTCACCTTGATATTAATAGTTATTGATCGATGGATTAGCACTTTATATTTGCATGGTCTCTATTTAAAGAGCATGGAGGATTATTTTTTCGACCATCCATTATGAGAAAATCATTGTAATATTATTTTTTTCCATTTCATATTAATATTTCCTCAAGTATCTATTTGGAAGGGGTCATGGATTTCTTCCCTCTTTTAGGGTTTTAACCTCATTAAAAACCTGATGTGTCGATTTGAGATCTATTTGTTTGAGCAACTACTCAATTTGTTCGATCTTCTGGAAATATATTATATTAATCAAATATTATTAACTTATATGGATGTGTATTTTGAGGTTGTAACATCTCTAGAGAATCATGGACACGGATAGAGAAATTCCCAAATAATCTTATGACATATAATATCAAAACTAAAAATAGTACATCTTATCCTATCCTCCTCATAGAAGCGAGTCTCTTCCCCATTGAGAGCATGGCTATGACTAGGTACACCTAATGTACATGAACATGATAAATAACATGGGATACATGAAGCTTACTAAGAGTGATTTATACGCTAGTCAAAACCACTTGTAGCTTAAGAGAGGTTCACGTAAACATGCCAACTCTGGCTAAATCATTGAGGAATCAAAGAAGTGGTCACTCTACATAACAATAATATATGGAAGCATTATTACATCCAAATTTAAGAAGTTGTGTTGTGATTAAAATTTAGAGGATATCACAAAATTAAGATATTATAAGGAGGTGATCAAGCATAAATAATGTAGAAGAACAAAAATCTTTCTCTATTTTAATGAGGATAAAGAAAAAAACCAACACTGCTAAAATAAGAACAAGTTCTCACTAGTTCCTTAATAAATAAATAAAAGCATTGGACAGTTCCTAAAGTGTCTTAGGATGGAATAATTTCTCATATTTATGATAGTAAGTTGTTTAAATATAAAAATCTCTTTCTCATAAAATTTCTTGTATACACCCACATTAGCGTGTAACTTCAAAATATTTTGTACAACTGTAATGTTCCTAACCTTTTAACTTATCTCAACTATGATGATATATAAATACTTCCCTTAAAACTTTTTAAGAAACAAATATTAAAAAAAAAATTTATTTACCTTTGTTAAATTTCTATGACCAACTAATTAATAACTATAATAACATATATATAATTTAAAATATTGAAAATTTTCATCATAATGGAATGGAATGGGGTTACTTTAAACAACTTATTTTCCACTCCAAAGTTCATAACTATAAACTGTAATATTTAGGTTACTTTAACAAGCTTGAATGAGAAAAATAAAATTATTTTATTTATAGGTAATGATGCTTTTTATTTATAAAAATGTGTGGCTTTTTTAAATTTTGGTAATTAACATCTTTAATAAATTTGTCACAAAAAATATTGCCGGATTCTCGATCAAAAAGCCAAATTATGCCGGGCAATATGACTGGGCGGCCATAATTAAAGACACGTTAATCAACAAGCCGGATTCTCGATCAAAAAGCCAAATATGAATTTTTAAACGGAAAGTTCCTTTCATGGAATGGAATCCGACGGGAGTGTACATTAACGGTTACTTCCATATTTCTCCAAAAAGCTATTTTCATATTCGTTGAAAAAAACTATTTAAATCTTATCTCTTCAGTTTACTTCATATTGGCTTTCACATTGTAATTTCTTTGCAGGTTGATTTGTTGCAGTGATTATTTGGTTCTTCAAAAATTTATGAGAGTACCTAGGCAGCTCTTTCTACTATGTGTATCCATGAGTATGCTCCACTTTCCATTCCAATTTGATTCAATTATTATCATTATCACAGTAATAAGTACTTCAATAATTTTAGGGTTTATCTCTTTTTGCAGGTTTTCTTCAGATCGCTGGATGACCCCCACAAAATACTCTGAGGGTGTGAGTGCATTTTGAAATTCAACCTTTAGGTTACTTTCATATTTCTTGAAAATGAGTGCCTAGGCAGTTCTGGGTGAGTTCTTGAAATTCAATCATTGGGTTACTTTCATATATCTTGAAAAATATTCTTATCTCATTAGGTTACATCATATTAGCTTCTAGATCTGAATTAGCTTTCATATCTGTAACTTACTTTGTTGATTACATGCACTCATTGATTGATATTCTTCAAAATTTTATGAGAGTGTCTGCCGCTCATTTTACTGTGTGGATTAATTATTATCAATACAAGTATTACAGGATTTATCCATGAGTATGCGCCACTTTCAGTTCCAATTTTATTTTGTCACTATTTTTCTTTAAAGGGCAACTTCTGGCGGACTCAGAGGAGCAATTCGAGAAATTGAAGATGGGAGGGCATTGGGAATTTAGGCATAACCTCTTCGTGTATTACGTGGAAGGTGGGTGTTCTGTACATTTCCTCCTGAAATCCTTGCTCGCCAAATTGTTGCGATTAGGGTTTAGGATGTTTAAATACACAGACATTCCATGCACGATCGGTAGTTGAATTTATGGTATATAAATTAATTTTTTATTGTATTTTAAAATTCTCATCTGAAACTTGATTATTTAAATATTCTTTAAATCTTTTTATGATTATTTAAATATTCTTTAAATCTTTTTATGATGACATCTGAAAGTGATTATTTAAAATAGACCTTTAAATCCTTCATTAATAAAAAGTTTAATATGGTAGGCAGATGGCTTACTCCAAAAGATAGATGAAGAAAAGATAAGATGAAGGCACTCGAGGGAACTCATTTTATTCTGTTACTTCCCTTTTTGATAATGCGGACTGCACTTATGACACCGTTCCAGCAATGAGAGTGCCCAAAAAAATTTTAAAGATTTTTTTGAGCCCGCTCGGGTTATTCAATGATTTTGTTTGATAGGACTAAACGAAAGAACAGGTTGCTTAGATTTTGTTTAAGGCCATTCGAATTTTAAGAAATTCTGTGATACTGTGAGGGTTTAGACCATTTGGATTTAAAAAGAAATAGTAATTATAAGTGTTGAAAATATAGCTTAATGTCACTTACAATACTTTTACAAGTGTTGATTAATTGGTATTCTCCAAAATTTATGAGAATGCCGGTTGAGTTTTTTTTAACTTAATGCCGGAATGGGATCTGAAGGTTTGAGTGCATTTTGAAATTCAACCTTTGGGTTATTTTCATATTTCTTGAACATGATTGTTATTCCAGCTTTTATATCTGTCATGATCTGGTTTGTTGATTGGGTGCACCGATTAATTGGCGAGTTCTTGAAATTCAATCATTGGGTTACTTTCATATATCTTGAAAAATATTCTTATCCGATTAGGTTACATCATATTGGCTTCTAAATTAGCCTATCCGATTAGCTTCTAAATATTCTTATCCGATTAGCTTTCATATCTGTAACTTACTTTGTTGATTGCATGCATTGATTGATTGATATTCTTCAAAATTTTATGAGAGTGCGTGCGCAGCTCTTTTTACTCTGTGTGGATTAATTGGTATCAATACAAGTATTACAAGATTTATCCATGAGTATGTTTCACTTTCCGTTCCAATTTTATTCTGTTACTATTTTGCTTTTAAAGGGAAGCTTCTGGTGGACTCAAAAGACAATTCGAGAAATTAAAGATGGGAGGGCCTTGGGAATTTTGGCATAACCTCTTCCATGTCACAAAATACCAGTCGTGCATTACATGTAAGTTTTTGAAGTTGTAGAGACGGTGCAAAGATCCTTCCTCGAGATTCCATGCACGGTCGGTAGTTGCATTTTTTTTATATAAATAAAAGAATTTATTGTACTTTAAAATACCTTTATGAAATTTGATTATTTAAATGTTCTTTAAATCTTTATTTGATGAAATCTTAAAGTGACTATTTAAAATGGATCTTAAATCCACTGATGAAAAGTTGAATACGGTACTATAGACAGATGGCTTACTCCAAAAGATCAGATGGCTTACTTTTCCCTTTCCGATAATGCGGACTGCACGTACCAGAGCGTTCCAGCAATGAGAGTGCCAAAAAATGGAGGTAAGGTTTTTATTTTGTAAAGATTTTGTGAGCCAGCTCGCGTTATTTTATGGAAGATGTTGACTCTTATTCCATGATTTTGTTTGATAGGAAATTAAACGAAAGAACAGGCTGCTTAAACAAATATATTAATAGATAAATTAAATTTGAAAAACTATAAATTCAACGTGAGACTAGTTAGAAATTCCATTTGTTAAATAGTTAGAAATTAGTAATGACCCACTTTATTCCTTTTATTTGATATTGGACCTTGGTTTCCACTCAGGCATGAGTAGTAAATAATTGTTATTATGTGTGGTGTTTATTTAGTAAATAATTGTTATTATGTGTTCTGTTTATTTAAAATCATGGTTTTTTACTTGGTGTAAAAGTATTGAAATTTTTTTTTAAATTTTTTTTTTTTGAGATACTACTGTATATGGTAGTTAGTACTGATTTTGGGAGATATTAAGCATAATATTATGTTGAAATTGAATTTATATAATGGAAATTGATAACCATTCTTTTGAAATTAAATTGGATATTTAGAATTCATATTTTAAATAAGTTTTTTGTTTCTAAAGAATTTTTTTAATAAGTTTTTATCTTCTTACAAGGATTGAGAGAAGTCATCAATTCCATTCATATAGACACATATGAGATTAATGTTCGAGGATATGAATATTGGATTCTTATCTTTTTGTTCATCTTGGCATATTCTCTTCTTCAATATTTTCAAATGATTTCCTTAACCTTTATCAAATTAAAGATAAAATTTAAATTCATCAAATATTTAAAGAATCCCATAAGTAATAGAGTTGCAAAAATATTCCATTGTTATTTATTTCCAGTGCAAACCTCACTGTGCATCTCTACTTGAACATCACTGTTTTAGTTAAAAAAAACCCATATTTGGTTTGGAACCATATGTTCAACGTTAAGTTAGATTGTGGGGTCACCATTTTAGTTGGAATTTGAGTTGGAATTATTATGACTCTGTGGAGATATTATTTTCAGCCATCGGTCCAAAGAACTCCAAACCTTTATAGAGGATTCCTAACATTCGACATTTGTTTAATGTCGTACACAGCCATAAACATTTCATATTACATTGTATCTTTTGCATTATAGCTTTAGCCCGTAGCGTCTTTGCATTATAGCTTTAGCCTTTGGAACCCTAGATGAGCAAGTTTACGTGTTCTAGGTTGCTTGTTATAATGGTGCTACAATTTAGTAACACTACTCTCAAATCACAATTTTATAATATATTTTAATTATATTTTGTATTATAGAGATATTTTATTGAATTTTGTTAGAGTTGTTATTGAAATAATTTAAAGTTTTGTTAGATGATGAATTTTGTTAGAGTTGTTATTGAAATAATTTAAAGTTTTGTGTATTTTAATGTTATTATTTTATTTTTATATTTTTTAAATGGTTTTGTTTTGATGGTTAATGTTATTATTTTTTTAATATAAAATTTAATTAGAATAAGATTGTATAGGAGATTATTTTTAATGTATATTTATATTAACAAATAAGTTTCATTATAATTGTATATATATAAGATAGGATAGTTTATTGAATTTTGTTATACCTGTTATGAAATAATTTAAAGTTGTATTAGATTATAATTGTTTTTTTATAATATATTTTAATGATATTTAGAGAGATATTTTATTGAATTTTGTTAGAGTGGTTATTGAAATAATTTAAAGTTTTGTTAGATTATAATGGTTATTTGTGTATTTTAATGTTATTATTTTGTTTTTATATTTTTTAAATGGTTTTGTTTTAATGGTTAATGTTATTTTTTTTTATATAAGATTTAATTAGAATAAGATTGTATAGGAGATTATTTTTCATGTATATTTATATTAACAAATAAGTTTCATTATAATTGTATATATATAAGATATGATAGTTTATTGAATTTTGTTATAGCCGCTATTGAAACAATTTAAAGTTGTATTAGATTATAATTTTTTTTATATAATATATTTTAATGATATTTAGAGAGATATTTTATTGAATTTTGTTAGGGTGGTTATTAAAATAATTTAAAGTTTTGTTAGATTATAATGGTTATTTGTGTATTTTAATGTTATTACTTTATTTTTATATTTTTTAAATGGTTTTGTTTTAATGGTTAATGTTATTTTTTTTAATATAAGATTTAATTAGAATAAGATTGTATAGGATATTTTTTAATGTATATTTAGATTGTATATATTAGTATGTTGACCATAGGTTATTCATTCAAAGTCTTGTGTAGAATGTTTGCAAAGGACCATTTCGGAAAAATTACGTGGAAACAATTTTCTAACTCGGTATCTTGACACATGTGCCTTTTGTTGTAACCGGGAACTGGGACGCCATTGCGCTAGTAATAGGTGGAGGGAGGTAACTCCCAACGAAGCCCTCCCAGTACGCCCCAAGTTGGGTGGTCGACCGTGTATACACAAGGTTTTTAAAGTTGTCTAATGAGGGACCCCCCTTTGTTTTACACTCTATTCAAGAAAACTAGGAGCTAGTATCTATTACCTTATTATAACACCCATACTTTATAACACTTCTCTCTCTCTCTCTCTCTCTCTCTCTCTCTCACACACACACACACACACACCTACTCCACCGTTTAACAATAAACCCACTCCTCTCT
>LPNX010486438.1:0-35401 GCA_001517045.1 Pseudotsuga menziesii
TATTGACTGGAACAAATCCTAAATAGTTTTTAGATTGTAAATACTTTTGAAGACTAATGATGGAGGTCTGTAAGAGTTTTTCAAAAGTACAAGCTTCAAAGAAGACATTTTAATAAGCTATCCCCACTTTTATATAAAAAGATGAGGAATAATCTGAGTAACACTTACAAATAAAAACAATGATAGGTCTTTTATAGATTTAAGAAACTTTGATCATCTTGAACAAATTTTTAAAAGATTTATTTACATTTATTTCTTCAGCTGCTAACTACAGATTACAGACTTATTATATACAAAAATTTGACAGTCTAATTTTTTTGACTAAACAAAATTAAAACTGACTGAAATAACAACATGATGGATTATAATTTAGTTTATATACAGAAATATAAATTTATTTACAAACAACAATCAAAGTTTATGTATAAAAATATAAATTTTAAAACAGCAAACAAATTATATACATTTTAAATCATAAAATATTAACAGAAATATTTTTTCAGAATCAGTCCATTCACTGGGAATGTTTCAGACTGTCCTTCAAGTGTTTGCAATCGAAAGTTACTTGGTCCTATTTTCTCAGAAATAACAAAGGGACCTAGCCATAGTTTCTGAAACTTAGTATGATCTCCCTTTTCTTCGTGAACTTTATCCCATTTTAAAACTAAGTCTCCCACCTAAAATTCTCGATTGGAACTAAAGGATTGGTCAAACCAAGATTTGACAATTTGTTGATGTTTTGTAAAGTGTTGTTTTGACTTTTCTCTTTCTTCTTCCAATTTTAGTAAAGTATTAATTCTCTTTTCCATTGCTGGACACTCTTCATCTTGGACAGACTGAGCTAACTGTAATGAAGGTAAGAACAAATTTGGTGGTAAAATAGCTTCAGTTCCATATACTAAGAAGAATGGTGAGTTACCTATCGCAGCCTTAGGAGTTACTCTGTCTGCCCAAAGGGCATTGACCAATTATGTATGCCAATTACGATGGTGAACGGAAATAGTTCTTTTGAGAATTTTCAATAAGTTTTTATTTGTTGATTGAGCTAGACCATTCCCATGAGGATGATAGTTAGTTGAATACCTGATTCTTATTCCCTAGGCTCTAGAGAAAACTGAGTTAACTCAATTGATGAAAAATATGAAGCATTATCAAAGATGAGGGAATTTGGAATACCAAATCTTGTTATGATAAAGAATTCCAAAAATAGTATAACCTGATTGGTATTTACAACCTTTAATGGTGCAGCTTTCGCCCAACAAGTAAAATAGTCGGTTGCAGTTATTATATATTTGTGTTGCATAGATGAGGGAGGGTTTATTGGACCTACTATATCAATACCCCATTTCTGAAAGGGTCTTTCAGCTGAAACAGGTTGTAAAGGAAAAGCAGGTTTTTTTACCCTTCCTGCAGCAAGTTGACATTCTTGGCATTTTCTAACAAAAGTATAGGCATCTCGAAACAAGGTGGGCCAATAATAGCCAACTCTGAGAATTTTGTGTACAGTAGTCTCTCCACCAAAATGACCTCCTGCTGGTCCAGAATGCAATTCTTTCAGAATTACTTATGTTTCATCTTTATCTAGACATCAAAGGTATACTCCATCTGAATTTCTCTGAAAGAGGATATTATCAATTAATAAATAAGGAGCAGACTTCAATCTGAGTGCTCTTTTCTTCTTTGGTTCTAAGTAACCAGGAGCAGCTACTATTTCCAAAAGTACCCGTATGTCTGTATACCAGGAATCTTGAGGTGGTGGATAAAAATAAATTTCCGTGGTAAGTAAAACCTCATCAATGACAGTTTCAACTTTATCATCAGGTAAATGAGCAGCTTCAGCAGCTAATTTACATAATCCTTAACCTTTAACTATCGTTGAGGGTTTAATCTCTAAGTCATATTCTTGAAGAGATGTCATCCAAGGTGCCCTCTTTTCACCTAAGTATTTCTGTACTAACAAGTTTCTGACTGAGGAATAAGGAACAATTATTTTCGTTTTAGATTTCAGTAAATATGGATGAAAATGTTTAACAGCTTTAAAAATAGCAAAAGCTTGCTTATCAAATTCATGGTAATTAAGTTCAGCACCTTTGAAATTTGAACTCATGAAGGAGATTGGGACTTCGTTATTCTACTGATTTAATTGAGTTAAAACTGTTGCATATGAAATATCAGAAACAAAAGTATACAACATGAAATATTTATTAAAATCTGGACTTAGAAGGCTAGGAGCTTCTGAAATGGCTTCTAAAATTTTCTGAAATGATTCTTTTTCAGTTTGTCCCCAATTAAAAACAGTATCTTTCTTAATCATTTTCTGCAAAGGAAGAATGATTTCGGAGAAACTGGGAATGAATCTCCTAACAAAATTTATTTTGCCGAGAAATGACTGCATTGCTTTCTTGCTAGAAGGGTAGGTTATTTTGGAAATGGATTGGGTTCTTTCAGGATCAATCATGATTCCGTGATTTGAAACCACACAACCTAATAAGATACCTTCTGAAACAGTAAATATTGTTTTTTTAGGATTTAAGGATATTCCAAATTTTTTGCATCGTTCAAATACTTTTCTAAGATGATTAAGGTGATCAGGTCGATCTTTAGAATATACAGTAACGTCGTCCAAGTAGACAACGACTGAATGATTAATTAAGCCTCTAAAAGAAATATCCATTGCTCGTTGAAAGGTTGCTCCCGCATTGATTAACCCAAAGTGCATCTTGCGGTAGGCATATGTTCCCCATGGAGTTCTAAAAGCAGTTTTCAATTGATCATATGGGGAAACTAATATTTGGTTATACCCTGAGAAACCATCAAGAAGTGATAGTATCTCAGCCCCAGACACCTTTTGAAGAATTTGTTCCACGGGAGGAACTGGATAATTATCCTTTTCAGAAGACTTATTCAGATTTCTAAAATCTACACATAATCTAATATCCTCGTTTTTCTTCCTAACTAGAACTAAGTTTGCCACCCATTGAGTATGCCTGATGGGGAAAATGATCTTGGCAGCTAACAATTTATTCAGTTCCTTTTTTATTGTTGGTTCTAATGACGAGTGATATTTCCTTAACTTCTGTTGAAAAGGTTTTGACTCCTATTTAATTGGAATTATATGTTGCATGACTTGTGTGTTAAAGATTTTTAGGTCATCATATGTCCAAGCAAAGACATATTTAAATTCCTTAAACAATTTTATAAATGATATTTTTTCTACAGGGTTGCAATCTACTCCGAGATTTATAGTTTGGGGATTTAGTTCTGTTCCTAAATTTATGGTTTCATACCTCATTCGAGAACTGTTGGTTTTACAATTAGGAACAGACCTAAACTTATCCTGCAGATCAAAGAACTTTTCTAATCTTAGTACTGAATTAGGGACTGATTTTACCTGTTCAAAATATTTTTCAACTGAACAAAAATCATTTATTACCGAAAAATCCCGCAGATTTTCGTCATGAGTGACTTTGTCTATTGCTGAATCTTTAAAGGTATCCTCATTCATCAGAAAATTTAGTACATGCACATCATTGTCAAATACACGCCAGTTAAAAATATTATCAGGTATGGAAGGCCTAAAAATCAATTCAACAGAAAAGAAATTTGGTGTAAGATTTTCTGATGGAATTAACTTTGATGCTACATTCGCCAACAAATCTGCTTCTTGATTTTGACTTCTAGGAACAGAATTTATGTTAAATGCATCAAAATGTGAGATAAGGTTCCATACCTCTCTTTGATAACTCAGTAAATGTTCAGATAAGCAGTGAATGGAGTTACGAACCTGTCTGACAATGATCTCGTAATCGCTGTATACAATTAACTCTTTGATGCCCAAATCAATTGCTTTTTTCAAACCTTGTATTAAAGCTTCATATTCCACTGTATTGTTTGTACAATTAAATTCCATCCTACAAGCTATACATGTTTTATTTCCCTGAGGGTCCACCAGTAGGCAACCAGCTCCTGCTCCTTCTTTAGATTTCGCACCATCAAAATATAAATTCCAGATAGAACTATGCACAATCACTTTGCTTTCTATAATATTCACAATATTTAGATTATCTACATCATTAATGGTTTCCTTGAATGAAGAGTTAGGAGAAACAGATGTCACATTACTAATTTCAGATTGCTGTTTGTTTTCAGAAAGGGCAGAATTTTCAGCTTTAAAATTACCAAATCCTAATTCATACATGTAATTCCCCATAATACAATCTGAAAATAAAGCAGGTTCGCTAGGATCATGCAGTTCTGTGACAGTATGTTTCATATATCTTTCTCTATTTATCTTTATCTCATTTGACTTTCTGTTCTTAGGTAACCATAATGTTGACCAGTCCGTGGCAAAGAATCCATTTAGTTGTTGAGACCAATCCCTACTTAAAAACAGCCTATATGCATTTGGAATATCTGCAACAACAACATCTATAATTTGATAAACCGAAGGGTTACAAGCAATCCTGACTAAGACATCTTTCATTTCTCCTACAACCTTTACATTTGTCCTATCTAATTGAGTTATTTGAGAATTAGATGGAACATATTTCCCATTCAATTTCTTGCATACTGATAAAGGCATCACATTGGAGGATGCTCCGGAGTCTACCATGCATTTATGAACATTCCTATTGAAAATTTCGAAGGTAAGTAAGAATGGAGGTGTGGTTGATTTAGAATTCTTACCTATAAGCAAAGCTTTGTCAGTCGTTGCTTTTCCTTTTTCAGTTGTTGTTGGATCATTATTAGAACTGTTTGCAGCAACATTTTGTTTTGCATTAGGAAGAATTGAACTCACTGCGGGATTTATAACATGACTATTAGGCATTGGGTAGATTTGAAGAAGGTCGTACATACTGATGTTTGCACGTGTCTTATTTAAATCTTCAATTATATCATATTGTAAATCTAATTTTGGATCACTTTGAATAGTTTGGGTACCTTTGGTTTATTGAGTCTGTTTGCCAGATTGAATCTATTTGTTAGGTTCTGAATTATTGTTGTCATTATTTGTAGTAGAACTTGATGAAGCTCCGGGGGTATTTGCAAATGCTCTACTACGAGTATTGTAGGCATGTTGTCCTGTAGGCGGACTTTTACTCTCATGTTCTTTCACAAGACTGTCCCAAAAATGACCATTAACTTGTCGAGGTTCTTCTGATTCTTCATCATTTTCTGATTCCTCTTCTTCTTCGTTTTCAGTTATTTCTTGACTAGAAGGAGTTTCAGACAAAGATAAAACAACTCGAATTGTATTAAAAATCTCCTCATTTGTTGCTATGTCAGGTGGTGTATTTTTATTATTTGCATTTGGGTTTGGTCTAAACTGATTTCTGAAATATCCCCTAGAAGGAGAATCTTCAGAATTGGCTTTCTTTAACCCTACAACCTCGTTGGTTAATGTTCGAATATCATTTTGCAGCTGTTCTATGTCAAATGCTTTGTCTTTTTCTGAATTGAGCTTTTCAGTCTTCCTACGAGGAAAAGAATCAGATTTCCCACTTCTATCTTGTTCATAGGACATAGAATCCTTCTCGACTTTAATGGCTTCCTCAAATGTTTCTACTAATGTTGTTTTTCCATCTCTCTTAACGAACATCCCAGAATATTTTGGTAAAGCTGATGTATAATTTTCAATAATTATATCCTCAGGAGGTTGAGAAGCAATTGGAATTTTGTTTTTTAATGTCAGAAACCTTTGATTGAAATCTTTGATTCTTTCTTTAGGCTCCATTTTAATCCTAGATAACTCTAGGGCTAAAAGAGCGGGTGTTTTATCTTCCCCGAATTTATCTAGAAAGGCTTTATTAAATTCCCCCCATTTTGTGATCGATCCCTGTACTAATAAAAAATACTAGGTAGAAGCTCTTCCTTCGAATGTTAGAGGAAACAATCGACAAACTACATCTTCATGCTGAACGTTCAGGGTTTGAACAGCCAACATGAATTTATCAACATGTACCTCTGCAGGTTCTTTGTCATCTGGGTTAAACTTAGGAAGGAGTTTATCTGAGTGTTTAGGCAAAGGATGTTGTATACCAGGGACTGCTACAGTAGCTGTTCTTAGCCAAGGGAGTTGTGGGTTTGGTGGATTAGGTGGAGGATTGCCTCCTCCTCCTACAGGTACATTTCCTGCCATTGGACTTCTTTCAGACCTTGAATAACTTCCTGAGTCGGATGGTATTGGACTATCAGGTGGTGATTCAGGAGGAGAAGGTGGCTGATCAAAACCGCCTCCTGCAATTAGTCTTCTAGTAGTATTTGTTTGAGTAGTCTGTCTTTTATGTCTTTCAACCTGATGGTGGGGAGTACTATCAGCTACTTCCAAATCTTGCGTAACTATGGTCAATTGTGGATTATGTCGCTGCTGTCTAGGTAGACCATAATCTATTGGAGATATACCAAGCTGATTAGCGTATGCTCGTGTAAGAATATGTCTTGATTCTTCTAAAGTTTGAGTGCTTTGTGCAGGAGTAAATGGAGAGGTGACAGGATCACGCTCGAGAATGTTCCTAACAGTTTCTAAAAATGGTGATCTACTGACTTCTAGAAGTTGTTGACTGGTTGGAAATTTTTTATTAGTTTCACCTGCCATTACTCATTAACATGCCCTCCTTCTAGCACCATTTGTTGGCCTGATTTTCTGACCTAGGCCAACAAGGAGGTTAAGCCCACACAATCAGCTTAAAGCAGCGTCTAGTGTGTTTGGAATAGCAAAACCTCGCAGGTTATGGTCCTGCTACCAGCTGATTTTTCTCTTAAGGAGAAATTAAAATCAGCAAAATCTACCCTATCCTAATGTTATTTCTACCTAAATGAATCCTAATATTAGTTTCAACTATCTAAATTGTCTTATAATTGCTTTCTTAAGGAAAGACTCTGATTTTTGAAGAGTTTTTCTGGATATAAAGACTATTAAAATTATGCTAAAAATTACATAAATTGATTTAGCAGCTGTTAACTGAAATATACTAAAATAAAACTTAATCTGAACTATCTGAACTATCCTATATATCCTATCTCAGCTGAGAGCGTATCTAAATACTATATTAATTATTAATTAATAAAAGATGAACAGAAAGATAAATTGTATGATCTAAATAAAAATATTTTAAGCCATACAATTAAACTATTCTGTTATAACATCACTTATCAGAGAAACTGAAAATAAATAATTACTTCAATTTTCTGAAGTATATAATTAATTAATAACTAATCATCAACATAACTATTTGAATAAAAGATGATGTCTAGTATGAAATCACTGTAAAAATACAACCGATAGCTAATAGACAGAAATGTATATCCTTATAGCTTGAATTTATAGTAAAAATAATAATAAATTCAGTCACAATGATATATTAATTCAAACATGATATTTAGTTGACAGAGTGAAAATTATAATTAAACACAAGTATAACAAAGCATACTGTATTAATATTAAAATAGAAGATAATATACTAACATAGAAAATATATCCAAAACAATACCAGTAATGATATCAACCTGGAGATTTCCAGTTGCATCCCACATCCAAAGATCCAACTTCAGTTACGAAATAAAACCAGTAACAAAATATATCTCAAGTATGTCTCTCTTCTATCACTCCCCTCTATTCATCAAAATTCCTGACTTATATAATACTATCAATTGTTTTCGATTTAGTTTTCCCATCAATGCTACATGCAACATTATAGGGTTCCTATAACTATCAAAGAGAATCGAATCTCTTTTGATCAAACACCTGTCACTATAACAAAAAACGACTAGCCTGAATGTTTGTTGGTTTAAAGGTACTTGGTAAATTCGTGGCCGTTGTTGAAGTTCCAGTCTCCAATGAACAGCCACGTCTTCCAATCATCATATTAAAATCATCCTGAAACTGTGGAGAGGAGCGAAGACATATCCACCTGTGTTTAAACAAACAAAGCATCTCATTAAAAACCAATTAAAACAGATATAACAAATTAAACTAGAAATTAAATGTGTGCCTGTAAAATCTTCGATTTTACAGGCATGCATAACAAAAATATTTATTACCTGTTTGACAACGAAACAACCCTTGTGCTTTGAAAAATGATAATAACCATCAAGTTCTATTTTGAAGATCGACTACTCTTCGGGCTTCAACTAATTTGGCTCTAAGCTTGATAATCTCTAACTTTTGTTTTTCTATTAGTTCAAGCAGATGCTGATTCGTACCTATTATTGAATTTTTTGCCCTTTTATATTGATTCTTTTTTATATTCATTTCTTTCCACCTGCTAATCCAATTCAACAACTCCTCTATAAATGTCCTATTTTCTTCCTCTATCAATGCTGCATTAGATTGACAATGTTTAAGTTCATCTTTCAGTTCTGTAATCTTGGTCTGATATGCCTTGTCTAGAACTTACTGAAGAGTTTCTTCTTTATTTTCATGACCTGAATTGGCTGCCTGATGAGGATTAGGGTTATCAATGTTTTGACCAGATGACTGAGGACTGATAAAAGATGGTTTAGGGTCAGAAATACATGTATCCATACATGATGGAGCAACATCAGCCTTACCCAATTTGGCACTATTATCCTTTATAAGAGTGGGATCATTTATATGAATAGTGTCAAGGACCGACGATGGAACGTCGTCCTCAATATGGACGACTGCAGGCTTAGTATCTTGTCGATTAGCCATAGGAACCGAAATTGTAGGTTTCATGCTCCTAGTAACCCTCCTCGAAAACACTAGATTTTCTTATTCAAGCCCTCTTCTATCGCAGCATACCTGTGCTAGATGATCTAATTTATGCATAGACTCCCTGCTATGTTCATAAGGATTATTTGGCTCAGATAGATTTTTACAATGAACAGTGTTAATATCTTTGCTTTCGATTAACCTGTCCTCTGTTTTTGCAAGAGTACCATGACATTTATCAGATGGGGGTCGGTTCAAGACTGCTTCAGAGCAACATGGAGCTATATTATCAACATCATCATTACTCATACCAGCGTCTATGGGTAGATTGGCTTCCTCGAGCCTTTTATCCTCTGACTCGGTCTCAGGAAAATTATTGTCCTCAGGCTTAGTAGTAGTCTTCCATTTCCTACGGGTTTTTGGAGAGGGGTTCGGCCAATATTGAGTCGGTCCCAAATGACATTCAGTTAAGAATTCATCCCACGATTTACCCTTCAAGGACAGTTGATGTTGTAATATGATTTTGACTAAACCATGGTGAAATAAACTTCTGTCAGAGTTATCGAAACTTTGAACTGCATGCGACATCTTTTTCAAACTTTGCCATAGATAAAATGGTAGATTAAGCCTACATCCCTTTAATGCTAATAGGATTCATAGATGGTAGTAGTGAAGGTGAGAAAAACGTCCATCGCAGGACACATACCTGACCAAAATTTCGTAAAAGGCTCACCATTCAGGCTTCAGAAACTTGACAGAGACCCCTATCTTCAGTTTTTCATTATCCGGTAATGGCAGCAACAAGGATAAACACTTCTTTTATTAACCTTACTACCTTTGAACCAGCGTTCTCCAATTTGTGGGAGCTTTGTCGCCTCTGTGATTTTGTCTTTGTTAACAATGAACTTAAAACCCCCGATCCACACAACGTCATCTTTTAAATTCAAGGTAAACAGTTTGGTCACCTCTGCATTATGACCATCAAAAAACTTAAAGAACCGCCCCCACCCAACTTTCTCAAATATCAAAGCGACCTTCTCATCTACTTCTACGAGCTCTGAACCTGAGATTTCGAAACGGTTCAGCGGAGCCATAACCTCCTCAACACTATCCTGGTTTCGAAATGGACTGAATGGCGATGTGAAGAGGGACGGGATAGGTATCCAAGTGTATGACATGATGTGAAAACTTCACATGCTTCGAATATGACAGATATGAGATTTCTAGACTTGGCCATTTTTAGCGGAACCTAGCAATGATGAGTGCTACAGCCAACGTTTTATTATGATACATGCATGTTTAGCCACGACTAACAGTAAAATTTAACCAGTTCGACATATCAGGGATCGTGTGATTGATAGATCGTAAATCAAGGCATTGATTATGCACAGTGGTCATGATGAACTCGTACATCGTTATAAAATGAAATGGTTATCAACATTAAATCCTACTGATACGAATCATCAATATATTCACAGCTGTCAGTTAATTATGAGGTGCAAGCCACATCTCTATGCCAACTCAGCGATCCAAGTGACATGCATTAGTAATTTGACACATGGCTCTCGTAAACTCTGTCAATTAATGGTCTTCTCCAGTTTGAGCATGAAAGGTGGTAGCGTTCAAGGCGATATAGTATCGAAATCATATACCAAATGTTTTGCATGGAAACTAACTAATGATCTGATTTAATATTTATACTATGTATAAACATGAAACTTCATAGATCTTGTTTTAAAACTTTCAAAAATCCCATCGATTAATATCCTACATCGAATTTGATAGGATACTAAGTTATAAAACTATAATATATGAAAATTTCCCATATAATACTCCTTTATTTATTTAACGACATATATACAATTTTTACAAAGTCATGGTAAGATATTACATATGAAATATGAACATTAGGTTTAATAAGAGTTTTGATTTAAAAGTTACCTTTAGTTCTAGGAGTTTAGAACTCATAATACCTCATCCATATCCATCTCAGAATGTGTTTCATGGATTTCCCTTTGGCAAACTATCCTTTCAAGTTTTCTTAAATCATATATAATCAGATAAATTTAATTTAAAAATTGATTATATAAAAATTTATGAAACTGACTTATTAAACTGACAGCTACTAATAACCAAGTTTGTGAAAAATGTTTTCATCAACTTTTAACATGCCATTTCACTCTTCTCCAATTGAGAGTACCTTCAGAATCAAAGATTCTAAAGCTGCTCTTTTAAAATTTTAAATCGGTAAATCATAAAAATAGCTGATCTCCCTTCATCTTAATGAGAAATGAAGGGGTTGTTGCTGACTGCCAACAAGTCCATCATCCCAAAGCTCTTTAGGATCTCTACTGTATACTTCCCTTGTCCAAGGAATATTCCATCTGTACTCTACCACACCTCCATACCTAGAAAATAATCGATCATACCCAAGTCCTTCATCTCGAACTCGGCAGTAATCTTTCTATTTGTATAAGAAATCAACCCATCCATACCTGTCACAAATAGATCATCTACATATAGTAGAATTATCATTGGGTTTCCATCTTCAACCTTGTAGTAAAGGTTGGAATCTGCTTTACTCTTGGTAAAGCCCAAACTGGATAGAAAGCTATCAATTCTTCCATACCATGTCCTGGGTGCCTGTTTCAAGCCGTACATGGCTTTTTTCAATCTGCACACATGAGACTCTGTGTCATGTGTCTCAAAACCGAGTGGTTGTTCCACATATACTTCCTCTTCTACTAAACCATTCAAGAAAGCAGTCTTGACATCCATCTGGTGTATCTTCCATTTCATTACTGTAGCCAGAGTAAGTACTGATCTGATGGAAGTGTATCTTGATACAGGTGTAAAGGTTTCTTCATAATCTATTCCTTCTTTCTGAGAGAAACCCCGAGCCACAAATCTTGCCTTATATTTTTCAATTCTACCATCTGCAGCATGCTTGATTTTGTAGATCCATTTGGAAGTTACAACTAACTTCCATTTTTGTCTTGGGACAACATCCCAAACATCACTCTTCATGATCGATTGGTATTCTTCATTCACAGCATCCTTCCATTCTTTTCATTCTGCCGCTTCTTCATAACTGGAAGGTTCTTTGTCAATGAAATCACATAGAAAAGCTACATACCCGGAGCAGGATCTGGTCCTCTTTCTTTCTCTGCGATTCTCTTCTGGAGCCCCATATCTTTTTGCACCTTGGATAAGTTCTTGTACCCAAGCAGGTTTCCTCTTATGAGGATTCTTCTCCAGAGGTGGATCTACAGGTCTTTGTGGTCCTTCAAATTCTCGATCTTCTTCTTGAGCTTCTTCGTTCATGGTTGTATCATGGACTCTTGATGCTTCTGCTTCTTTGGATTCTTCAGCAGGTTTCTTTCTGGATTTGTTGTAGGTTGTATCTTCATTGAATGTCACACCCCTACTAATTTCAATCTTCTTGAATCCTGGGAAGTATATTGTGTAAGCCTTTGAGCTTTCAGAGTATCCCACAAATATACCCTTCTTTCCTGAAGGATCTAATTTAGTCCTATTTTCTTTTGGAATGTGAATGTACATTGGACAGCCGAATATTATGAGATGGCTGACTTCTGGCTTCTTTCCAGAGAAGACTTCTTCAAGAGTCTTGTTCTTGAGTACTCTATGTGGAGTACGGTTCTATACATACACCACTGTTCGAGCAGCTTCCAGCCAAAGGTGCATAGGAAGGTCTTGATCATGAAGCATTGCTCTTGCAGATTCCATGATAGTTTTATTCTTCCTTTCTGCAATTCCATTCTGTTTTGGATTATAAGGAATGGACAACTCCCTCTTAATCCTTGATTCTTGCATAGATATTTGAATTCATTTGAAGTGGATTCTCCACCATTATCTAATCGAAAAATATTGATCTTCTTTTCAGTATGGTTCTCGATCAAGGCTTTGAATTCTTTGAACTTGCTGAATAATTCATCTTTGTTCTTCATGAAGTAAACCCATGTCTTCCTAGAAAAATCATCAATAAAAGAAACATAATATGCATACCCGCTTAGTGAGTTTGATGACATAGGACCGCATACATTAGAGTGGATTATTTCCAAGATTCATTTTGCTTTGCTCTCGCTACTTGGAAATGTCTTCTTTGTATTCTTTCCTTTCGCACATCCTTTATAGACCCCATCATGTTTTGATTAGATTTTTGGAAGACCTTAAATAGCTTTTCTTGCAATAAGTAGTGCTCTGTAATGCACATGTGCAAGCCTTCTATGCCAAAGTTCACTTGGCTCTACTGTGTCATGGACCAAAGCTTGTTCTGGATGGCCCTTCAATCTGTACAATCCTCTTTCTTGTTCTCCGATCACCACCGCATCATCGATAGTCTTTCCTTTTGGCCACATGATGACTTGACCATCTATGAATGCAACCCGCATTCCTTATGCATATAATGCTGATATGGATAGGAGGTTCTTCTTGATTCCTAGCACAAACAATACTTCCTTCATTGTTAGAGACTTTCTAGAGTCTAGTTTATAGGAAGATTCCCCACTACCTTTTATTGGATATTGGTAGTCATCTCCTAGCTTTACCTTGTGAGGTGATTCATGTTCTGACAATATTACAAAGGATTCCTTGAATCCTGTCATATGTTTGGAAGCCCCACTGTCGATGAGACAATCATCACTTCCATGAGTAATGTTTATCGTGAGAGCGAAAACCAAAACATATTCCTCCTCGCTTGAAGAATCTTCACTTTCATATCTGGTTCTCTTCTTGGATGGTTCATCATCCTCTGCAGCATGAGCATAATGTCTTCTTTTGTTTCTCTTCTTTGTTGGCTTTGGTTTCTTAGGATAGTTCTTTGCATAATGTCCTGCTTGATCACATGTATAATATATGACTCTAGATAAATCCTTTTTGTGATAGGACTTACCTCTCTGGAAATGAGATCTTCTTTTGGATGTCTTGGAGTGAGACTTGGAGTGTACCATGAGAGCCTGATCTTCACTTCCCATATTCTCCTCTCAAGCTGCTATTCGAGCTTCTTCTTGAGAACACTCTTCCCATAGTTTGCTGAACTTGACTAACTTCTTTCTAGCACATATTCCTTGGATGAAAGAATCCCATGACCTAGGGAGGCCATTCAAAGTAGTCATCACAATCTCTGCATTTTCCACTTCTTCATAAACAGCTTCTAGTTGTTCCTTGATCTGAGAAAGTCTTGTGAAGTAAGACTGGATTGTTTCTGCATTCTGAATCTTCACACTCTTTAGCTGGTTTCTCAGAGTCATCTTCCGGTTTATGTTCTTCCCTTCAAACAATTTGGTTAGGGAATCAAACATAGCTTTAGGTGTCTTTAGGGAGAACACCTATGGTATGAGATGATCCTTGATAGAATCAGCAATGATTCTTTTTACCATAACCAACTTCTTCTTATGCAAGGCCTTAGCCTCATCTCCCTCTAGAACTGGAACCTCCTCATGGATGTATGAGTCTAACTCATTCTCTTCCAGGACCAGGGAGATCCTATACTTCCAAGCTCGAAAGTTATCAACTCCCTCAAGATTTTCATCAAGCTTGGTATGATGACACATCTTAACTAAGAACCTCAAATGGAAATACAAATTTTTTTAGATATTACCAAGTCAAGATGTCAGATCTGGAACTTGAGCTGAAATCCTGCAGAGCTGGTTCAGGAGAAAATTAGGGTTTTTCTTTTCCGGAGTTTTGTCCAACCAAATGCCTTGAAATTTATCCCTAACTTCGATTTTGGGGAGGAGAGCAATCCAGGATTGGGCTCACTAAAAAATTCCTCCTCTGTGAAAACCCTAATTTTAGGCAGTACTGACAGGTCCAAAACTGAAAAACCTCAGAATTGGATTCTGCTTCGACAAAAAGATGTGACCTAAGGAGGAGAGTTATTCCACCTTAATTTTGCTGAAAATATATGGAGAGAGATCCACAAAGTAGGAATCCCTAGTCCACGCAGCTGCACAGTGTCTTCTTCTCATGTTAGCTCTGATTCCATGTTAGTTTTTCAACATTCAAGCTAGCATTATGTTAGGATATTTAACTAAGAGAACAACAAGTACAACAATCAAACACAAGAGACAATGAACACAATGTTTTTCCTCAGGGAAACCATAAATGGATAAAACCCTACAACTTCCTCAGAGATAGAATCAGCACAAAGGTAAAACCACAAAACACTAAGATGCACTCCCAACAGCAGTAACCTTCTTCTTCACTAGCCCTAGTGTCTTCTCCTTCCTCAACTATGCACTACACTTGAGTGTGTAAGTGATGTGTACTAAATAGAGAGTCCAGCTCTCTATTTATACTAATCCCGGCATAACTAAAACCCTACTAGGGCCGACCTCTACTAGGAGAGTCTAATAACCCTAGTGCCCCGAAACTGCGGGGACTTTAACCCTTAGACATTCAGAGGGTTACCCACAATGACTTAAAATGACTTGTTTATATTATTTATTCTCCCTATCGGAACGTCAGGGCATTACATAACATGATAACATCCCGAAATAAACATCGAGTTACAATAGATAAGAAATACAAGTGAAATACATTCCGAAGTTACAATTACATCAACAGGAGAAGCTATGCACCCAAGTACATCCTTCTAGAGGAGCCATGTACACCCAGTACATATTTTCATCATCTCACCTACATTACATATAAGCATGCAGTTCAGATGTCATCATAAAAATATTTCAACCATAGGTGTTCAAACCTATTTAATGTATGGATAAATTTCCCATTATCAAATGATCAATAACATTGATAGTCAAATTAAAATTTGAATTCACAATTCTTCTTCCCACACAAAATCATATTTTTGCAACCATGAGTTCATCCTCATATTGTTTGGCTTTTTGCAAGCGGGAGAACTCATCCCCTACTTACACCTATTGCAGAAAACCTGTACATCCACATACGACATGTCATCTTGGCACCATTTTAGATAAGCCAAACAGTTAATAATATTTAATTAACAACCATCAGCAAATTTTAAAATCTAAAGTTCAAAATCTATTATGTTCAAAAAGTTAGATTTCAGTCATGAGATCCTTCACATAGCACATTGTAGTTTCCTACCTTGGTTTCAGTGGGTACAACCAGACTGCTCTGCTCAGGTCATTCTACCTGTAGCCTTTAGGAAGGGTCATTTCCTCATGGAAATACTGGTTCACATGCATGCTTCCTTAGCCCCTACGTAGACTCAACTTTTCCTGAAAAATATCCTTCAGTAAGCCTCCTGTAGTATCCTGCAAGTTTCAAAAAATATCTTACATCTGTTAACTTTCTTGAAGTAGGACAACTCATCAAGGCCTGAATCTTTTCAGGGTCTACAGATATTCCTTTATCTAAGATAATTTGACCCAAATAATGAATTCTATATTTGTAGAAGTCATAGTTGCTCAGCTTTTCATACAGGTGATACTTCCTGAGCAATTTAAAGGCATCCTCAATTTTTCCATGTGTGTTTCCTCATCCTTTGAATAAGTAAGAATTTCATCAAGGAAAACGAGAACAAACTTTCACAAGTACCTGTTGAAAATATTTTTCCTGAGGAATATAAACATAGCTGGTGCATTTGTGAGCCCAAATGGTACCACTACCCACTCATAAGATCCATACCTTTCTTTGAAGGTTGTCTTATGAACATCTTCATCCTTGATCCTTACCTGATGGTAATCAGACCCTAAGTCAATATTGGAAAACACCTTTCCTCCCCTCATTTGATCAAAGTGGTCATTAATTCTAGGCAAAGGATATTTGTCCTTCATAGTGACTTTGTTCAGCTGGATATAATGAATACACACCCAGAGTACACCATCTTTATTTTTAACAAACATGAATGGTGTTCCCCAAGGATACACACTTTGTCTCATATAACTCTTTTCCAACAACTCTTGCAGCTGCATATTCAACTCTAGAATTTCTAGTATGTTCACCCTACAGGGCGTCTGGGAAACTAGTGTTGCTCCAAGCACAAGATCAAAGGTAAAATTAATGTCACTCTTTCGAGGAATCCTTGGAATTTCATTAGGAATAACTGTCCCAAATTATTGTAGCATATGAAATCCCTCCATCCTAGGAGTAACATACTCTACTGCCTCCAAAACATGAGTTACATACACTCTACAACCTTTCCCATAGAACTTCTTCATCTACATTGCTAAAGACTTCCTTCCATAGATCACTTTTGGAAATCCTTTCATAACCCTCAAGTTGCCTTATTCATCCAAGAACTCAAAAGTCTTGTTATAACAATCAAGCTTTTCTCTATGTGCTTCCAACCAATCCATTCCAATGAGGACATCATATGATCCAAGTGGCAAAACATTCAGATCTGCATAGGTGACTAACCCATCCATGACCAATGGACATTTCATTACCACCTTCCAGACCTTATTCTTAATTCCAGTGGCTAGTTGGACTAACCATGATCTCTTATGCTTTGATTTCTTCAAAGTGCACATCTCAATAAGTCCATGGGTGATATAACGGTGAGTCGATGCAGGTTCAATCAAAACAGAAATATCCCGTTCAACAATCTCACCCTCAACTTCCACCACAGTTGAGTTATGACCGTCCTGGTGGTCTTCTAACACTGCACAAATTTTAGGAATGATCCATGCTTCTTGACCCAAAATTTAAATTTCTTGGGTGCTAGGGACTTGACCCTCATTCCTATTCTCAAGTGGACAATTCATGTGCATATGGGGTCTTCACATCCTCAACATTTGAGAGGTTCCTTTATCTTTTTCCTCATCACTCTGGTTGGCTCAATCACAACTTGTGATGGTTTCCTTCGATATTTTAGGAGGTGAGAAGGTTTAAAACCTATATTCCTTGTGTTAAGCTTCTTATTCTTCTCATCGTAATTTCTCCTACTCTCTTTTTTCTCTGTTAAGTGATGCCTAGAGTTTAGCTGCCTTTGGAGATCTACCAAACTCTGTAGCATGGTTGTAGTCAACTAGTTTTTCTCTACCAAATCCTTGACCAACCTTTTATTTTCTTCTTTGCGATCCTGCAACTCTTCCCTCATGCTTCTTATAGTAGTTGCAGCATCTGGGGAACTCTCTCGTTCTCTTCTCCCAACAACTTCAGTTCCATGACCTTGGATATTGTAATTTGGCCTTACATACCCTTCCCCATGTGCACAAATCTAGTGCAAATGGGGTCCTCCGCATATCCAACATTGGAGTGGCTTCCTTCCCTCTTGTGGGTCTCTTAGCTTCCCCCCCATAGCATGTTTCCCATGTCCACAAGGATCTTATGCATCATCCATGCTGTTAATTTTCTTGGCTTTTATCTTCCTTGACATCCTTGGTCGTACCAAGATCAATTCTTCAATCTGCACTATGGCTCTGCAAAATGTGTTAACAAAATCATTTGTTAGTCAATCTCAGAAATTCAAACAATTACTTACTAACTTCTTATTGTAGGCATGAACAGTCAAGATCGTAGTAGAATTTAGATCATGGTCACGATGCATTTCGTTGGGTTGGATAAGCTTAGCAATTCTTCTAAATAGCACTCTTTCTTGCTATAGTTTTCTTTTTGCAACCAATTTCCTTGGCACATTTATACCAATATTGCAACCAGTAGCTCTGTCAAATCACAACCTGGGTGTTATTTTCCATTTTTATTTGTTCAAATTGGCCCATTTAGGCCCAATGCTGTAACCAATAGCTCCTTTAACTGTTCAACTTGGCCCCTTTATGCCCAATAATGCAACCTGCAGATCGGATACCACATTGCCACATCCCCACCCTTCCACTAGAGAGAGAGCATGACCATAACTGATCGCTCTGATTGATGCGGGAGCATCCAACTTGAAGTTTATTGAATTATGTATGTAATCTAATGGATTCCTGATTTTTTTTCCAGAAATATATAGAGGCATGAATTCATCTTGTGTATACTCTATTCAAGTCTGGATATAAATTCTCCAACTTCCCAATAGTAGGGAAATTGATCCTATTAGTGATCAATTCGACGATCTACAAATAAATATCTCAGAGGAGATCGAACGACGGAGAAAAATCACGATGGAAATCGACGATCATAATCTATTCTGCATTTGGAGATAGATCAACGGCTGAGAATCAACTGACAAGAATCAACGGTGCAGAAAGATTGACTTTTCGGAATCGAGGAAATATAAAAATTGTGATCCCGCATCTCGCATCCTGCATGCAGAATATCCCATTGCGGAAAGGAAAGTTGTAGAAATAGATATCTGTGAAGCCGCATCTTGCATGTGGAATAACTTGTTGCGAAAAGGAAAGTTGTGGAAATAGAGATCTACGAAACCGCATCCCGTATCCCATGAGTTGTGGAAAGGAAGATTTATTCCAGGAAATTCAACCTTGAAAGAAGTCTTGGACAGATTTCATCATTCAAGCCATCACCACTCCATAAAATCTAAGCCCCATAACGTATTTTAAAAATGCATTGAACATAAAAATATTTACAGGTGCATAATGGACTCTACATTGAAAGCAATACATTTTATTCAACACATACATGATGTCCATACTCATAAAACAAGAAACATTCATCTTGTTCAATCATTTAACATGTTCATCATCATTTACGAGAAAATACAATTGCAGAGTTAAACATAGACAAGAAGCTTGTCCTACAACTAGCTATGCCGCTGCAACGTTCCACCCAGCCATAGGCTAGTGTGCTCCTTACTCTCTCGACATCACTACCACCCCCGATCTGGGTATGATTTCCACAGGGAACTAGGGGACACAAACTTACACACAGTAAGGCCAAATTCCCACATTCAAGCCAACAACCACATCCAAACACAGTCATCCCACTAATAAATGGATTCTTGGACTTACTCAGCTAAGCCAACACAGGGATGCATTACACAGCAAAATGCAAGTTTTGAGTAGGAATCAAAAGAATCATGGAAGCCAAAACAACAATGGCAATCGGGGAACAACAACTCTATGACCAAAAATGACTTCATAGAATGTTCAATAGCTTCACGTGGGTGAAGACGGCTCAACAACCACTCCAAAATCGGGGTTCCCTCTTCAATCCACTGGGCATCAACAGAAACGATTCTTCAGCCATGGGAGAATGAAAAACAAATGCAAAAATCATGTAGGAAAAAAACAGAGGATGGAGGTCTGAGAGGAATAACAATCCGGAACAAAACATAGTTTTGCAAGAAGGACGAATGCACAATGAGCATGAATAGAATGGAATAGATAATTATCAGAATGGACCAAAATGTTTCAGTGAGAGCTCGATGATGGAATGGGCATGCACAACGAGGAATAAAAAATTGAAAACATGAAGGATAAAAACTCAAGACAGTTCAGCTGCCTGAGAGCTCGACGTGAATGAAGGATAGATAAAAAAAACGTCCCCCCCAAGCTCCCCAAATCATGAGGGAAGATGAAAACACAAATGCATGAGGGAATGAGCATACGTTTTTGGGTGTTTTCTTTCCCATGAAGTCAGAACACGTTTTTCAAAAAATGGGTTATCTACCCAATTCAAATTTTTTCCCATACTCTTCCCATTCCCATGCAATAACTACCTCAACCGAATTCTAGCAGAAATAAAATATTTGGGGAAAAAGACAAGAAATGGGTAGTTGATAGTTTTGATGGGTTTTCCCTTTTGACACGTGGATTTTTGCAAATAGATCAAGGTTAAACACCCCCCCCACCCTTATCCTTAGGAAATCACACCCCCATCTCATTATTTGTTGCATTGACATACTTGGTTGTGGGTTTTTAAGATGTCCAAAATTATAATTTTTCGGCTAGAAAAAAATACTATTGGCATCGAATTTAATCGCCGAAACATAAAATACGAAATCAATGGTGGAGTTTTTTCTTTTAGCTCCACACCATGGTTAATTACAATATTTACATCATATACATTTAACAAAAATTGGGTCAAAACCAGGGTGTTACAGTTCATGTTTTGAGATGTCTAACTGGATTACTCACATCAAATTACTGGAATTCACTTAGACATAAAAAAATACACAAAATTTCAGCCATCAATTGTAATGTATTTTTTTTCATCCATAACTGAAAAAAACATCCAAGTACTTCCGTGACAAGCTCTGCTCAGCCTTAGCCCACTTTCAAAATCAGGAGTGTTAGTGACATAATAACAATCCTTACTCTTGCTTCAAAGTAAATATTGGTTATTGTCTTAAATAACACTAGTTCTTCAAACTATCATTGGAATTGATTATAAGAGTATCGTTACCTTAGTCCACGATATAACCATGGAATTACCCAAAATACTTGATTCCCCCTGTTAGCTTTTAATAAATTCATAGAGAATGGTAGGAACATGTAATCGGAGTAAATGAAAATGTGGAATTACATTAAAGGTGCAACATACATTATGTAGGGGGCTAGCTTGAGGTAAATTCTATACTTTGCACTCAAGCGATAGTAACTATGCTTTTTGTCTTTTGGGTGTACAATCTATTCTTTCCTTCAACATTCATTCCATAGTGTTGGATTTGACAATTCCAACATAAATGATCTTGAGACAACATTGGTCCAATGCCACAAGAACCATTGACTAGTTCCAACATAGGGACTCTTGAGCCAAAATCAATCCCAATACCAAAATAAATTCTCTTAATCAACCATACGTTTTACAAGTATTTTTTTTCACCATCATTTACATTATAATTTCAATCTATTTCTTAAAAAAAATTATGTTATTATATCCTCTTCCAAATTGATCATTACACACTTTTTTATCATCCACTCAAATTTGAAATCTAATATATATATATATATATATAGCTTATCATCCAACACAAAAGAGATGACATTCCAGATCAATGTAACGAGTGGATGACATCTAATAAGGTGCAAAAGCACAAGCATGGTAACATCGATAATATTGTTGAAGAAGTAATATTAGAACTGGTGAAGTTGCCTTTACTGAAAAGGTTAAGACTCGTCTAATTGGATAAAAATGACAACTTTTCTCTTTGTTAGAAACAATGTAATATGGGAAAACAATAAAATATTAATTCTTAGTACATATACATGCAAAGTGATTATCAATACCTATGACTTCCTGAATATCATCTGTATCTATACCTTGTAAGGAAAAGTCCAAGCAAATTACAACAAATTAATCAATCCATAGTAATCATAATAGAAACCAGACTTAGTAATATATTCAAAAGAGACAACAATCAAGTACCCATTTTACTAACTGATCAACATCAGATTTGATGGAACTCAATAGACCTTCCGATGTCACTTTTATGTGTCCATCACCAATTGTCTTCAATACTTTTTCCTGAAAGGAATTCGCATAACTGTTGATTACAAAAAATATCTACATGAGTACCACCCTTCGAGGAATGTTGAAATTCCATATCTTCCCATTTTTGTGGTTTCGTTGCTACTTCCTTCCCATGATACCCACAAACCTACTCATATTGCTACTCCATGAAGTGTTGGATGAACTTGCATGTAAAAAAATAAACATAAAGGGATAAGAAATTAACATTGTTATATTGATTTTTTGGTGTTTGTATTTTCCTTAAATAGAAAAATACGGTGCTCCAAATGTAAAAAGAGTAGATGTGGACCAAACAACCTTCAAAGAAGTTACTCAAAATGTCAATTGATTAGGTTCACAATCAATAAATAACTCCATAAGCTAACTATAAAATAATGCAATTCACAAACATCAAAATTTAACTTAATTCTTCTTGGAAAATCAACGGGAAACTAAGAAGCACTAATTTATTGGCACTGAAACGACAAAGATGGGAATATAACATAATGGATCAACATATCATCCAATCTTGGGGGAAATCCATATCTTCGAAACAAAAAATGTAAGAGTGAGACAGAAAATTTCTACTTGGACATTAATAAATTTATCTTATCTCTTCTCATCTAGTTGTGATTTGGAACATAGATACTTGTCATTGATTTTTCAATGTTAAAGGTCCACTCACCATATGAAGTATAAAAGTGAAACTTAATCACATTGATGTGTAGCCACTTTGACATTGGTAGGTAACAAACCATCTTTAGTTTCACCTGCTATAAATAACTCTCATTCATCCCATTACAAATTTCTTGATGGCTATACCTTACATAATTTCATGCATTGCTAATTGTTATTCCCTGATTGCCCCAAGATGCCTTCATATCTTCATATGTGCATGGGTATATCTTTTTTTCATATGCAATCATGTATAACTATATCCTCTTCTCTTCTATTTTGTGTTGCTTAGTGTGATCTTTTTCCATCATTCATTCGTAACATAAACTTGTGGATAAAGCTTACATGGATTTAAACCTAAAAAATAGTATTACCAAGGCCTCACATTGGGACTGGGGGTGCCTAAAACTGAACCCAAAGTCTTAAATCTGTGATACCCAAGGTGCATCAAATGTCAAAACTGTTGTTGTTGACCAAACAACCATCAAGGAATTTACTCAAAATATAAAATGATTAGGGTTACAATCAATATATCAATCCAAAATCTAACTGTAAAATTATGCATTTCACAAACATCAAAATTTAAGTTAATTCTTGTGGGTAAATCAATGGGAAACTAAAAATCACTAATGTATTGTCACTAAAACTGCAAAGCCGGGAATCTGACATAATGGATCAACATATCATCCAATCTTGGGGGAATTCCATATCTTCAAAACAAAAAATGTAAGAGTCATACACAAATTTCTCTTTTTCAAAGAGTCCCTAAAGATGCTTTTATTTTCCATGAGATTGAATAGTTTGGTGGGTTTACACTTTCCATAAGGGAAATGAGGAGCAATAGGGTGTGGCTGCACTAGAGCGACTATCATAGGGCCATGAAAGGGCTAATACAGGATCATGGATAGGGTGGGCACAAAGCCAGTAGAAGAACTACCACACATGGTGTTGTTGATGTATTTGTAACTTTGGAATGTATTCACTTGTATATTTTATATATTGTATTTCATTGGTCCTCGATGTTCCTATCGGGAGAATCATTAATGTAATCAATTCATGTAAAGTCATAGAGATTAACCCTCCTTTGTAATTCAGGGGAAAAGTCCCCACAGTTGAGGGGCACTAAGGTTATGAGACTCTCCTAGAGAAATCGACCCTGGTAAATAATTGTCAAGTCGAAAACTAGTATAAATAGAGAGTGAGCCTCTCTATTTGATACACACACTCACTCAACGATAGCGCATGAGTGAGAGAAGAGGAGCTTGCAGAAGTGAGAAAGAGAACATCTGTTGGAGATCATCTTTATGTATTTGGGCTTTACTGTTGCCATCGGTGCTCATTCTATATCTGAGGAAGTTGTGGGGTTTTCTCCTTTGTGGTTTCCCCGAGGAAAAATATTTTTGTCTATTATCTTTTGTGATTGATTGCTGTGCATGTTATTCTCTTAGATAAGATCCTAAGATCATATTGTCTAAATGAAAAAAATCTAACATGGTATCAGATCTAAACTGAGAAGAAGACACCGTGCAAAAGGAGTCTAGGGCTTCTTACTTTTTGGGTCTCTCTCCACATATTATCAACAAAAGGAGGCTAGGATAACTCTCCATTGAAGGGTGCATATTTCTGTCAAAGCAGAATTTGATTCCGGGCTTTTTCAGTTTTTGACCTATCACTACTGTGGGAAATTAGGGCTTCTCATAGAAAAGGAATTTTTGAGTGACCCCAGCACAGGATTTATCTCCTCCTAAAAATAGAAATTTGAGTGACCCCAACATAGGATTTATCTCCTCCTAAAAATCAAAATTTAGAGACCAAGATCAAAAAAATTTGTTGGGTAAAACTCCGGGAAAGTCAAACTGTAATTTGACCCCAGACCTGAAAACCCTAAAATACTAAAACTAGTAGTTTTGGTACATTCGCTATATCTAGAGATTGGAGAAGGACCAATAGCCAAAAATTCTACAGGCCAAATATAAATTGCTGATGTACCCTATGTAAACGTTTCAGCCTCGGATTCTCTATATTCTGGGAGATATGATTCCTCCAAATCATGGTTTCATCCTATCCCAGGATTCATCCCTAAACAAGACGCCTTGCAAGAATTGCCATATCTTGGGCTACAAAGGTTCAAATGAAATTTTGCAAGATGTTCCAGATGAGGCACGGACTGTAGTTTCTATGGTAAAAGTTGTAGACCCTGAAGGTGTTGGGAACTTTTCCTAACTTGTGCGACCCAGGTTCTGCACTGCCTGTCAACCCAACAAATACTTGAGATACCAGCCCGACAAAGCAAGCCTTGTCGGCAACACCTACAAAGCAGGTGCAGTCTCACTCAAGATATCTCTTCGATGGGTAATCACTGAAACCATGTTTCCATGATTGTCAAGGGATTATAGTCCCTTGGCGCAAAGCCAAGGATCCCAATGAAGGAAATGGGATGGTTGGACAAAGAATTCAGTCTTGCATGACTGACCACAACTATATGTCATCGCACGCAACTTATCCTTATTCTTATCCTCACAGCTGGTGCAGCTGACTCGTACTAACAGACCATCTGTGACTTACATTGTGACTTAAGACAAAAATGCACATGCCGATATATATACATATATTTCAATGACACCTTCCCAAACATTCATCTACTGATTACAGTATAACATCAGGAATTTAATCAATATTTCAGCATTATACAGAAAGCCAATAACAACCATTCACAGAAACATTCATAGTATTAATCATCTATTCAAACACAAGAGATAATGTGGAAACCCATCTGGGAAAAACCACCAAGGTGCTCTTCATCTAGCATGAGAAAAGGACATAGCACCTTGCAGTCTCTAGGATGCAAAATGATCTTTTGATATGTCTTTATGACTCAGAATTCTGGTTCTCATGCTCTCTGGTTTGTTCTTCTACCCTACTTCTACTCCTAGCGATATGCACACACAACAGCTAGATCCGTAGCTCAACAGCCTCCTATCGCTACCAGACTCTTCCTGAGTCTCTCTTCCTCTAATCTCTACAACATTACAGCAAAATGGCATCCTTCACTGTGGATCGCCAATAAACAACCAAAGAATAACTATTACCAACCATGGACCAACCAGTACTGAACTCAGGACCAACCCTCTAACTAATGAAAATCCAACCTTCTTACTATCACCAAAAAACAAACCTAAAACCAATTACGACCAACCATTTTACCATTGAATCCATCCTATTTATAATATTTTGGATTACCACATAGGGCTGACTACATACAGGTAGTCTGTTAAATGTCACCATCAGCTGCCCCTCAGGCTACAGCTGTGGTGATTACGACATGACACGAGGCACTATTGGCCTGACTTACAAATATTCCCTCGTACGTGTGCTATTGTAGGATTACGCCTCCTTAAATGGCCATGATCTAGATTCTGCACCTATCTCTTTTCGGCCGTTATCACATGTACACTCATGCGCTCACCTTTCCTTCGTCATGCACCTCTCCATTATGCCTGCGCTGGTCCTTTGCTTCCTTCGTGAGCTTCCTTTCTTTCTGTCATGCATGAGGCACACCTTGCTTGCGGGTGAAATTCTTCCTTTTCCTCCTTTCCCAGGACAACAGACCCCGAACACTCACATGTGGCTCGTCTCGAGCCATGAATCAATGGACATATGAGGCACAATCTGCGCAGCCACCTTTTTGTAATTTTTTTTCTTACGCACCTTCTCCTGCTTCTTGCCTTGCACACTTTGTTCCTTGTTTTTTTGGGGGGGGCAATGTTTCCTGCACCACGGTCTCATCCCATACTTAGAAAAAAAATTAGATTACAAAACTTTAGTCACTTTAGTCATACAATTTCTTCCTCGGCATCCGCTGAAGACTCTTACTGGAAAGTTCCACTTCTAAATTTCACTAGGATTGTTAGTGTCCCATTCTGACATAGAAACCAAATTCTTATTATCATTTTCAGGCTCCTGGGGTTTTCCTTGTGCTTGCTGCAGCTTGTCTTCTTGTTGTTATTCCTCGATTTCTTCATTTTCTTCATATCATTCTTCACCACCCTCTTTGCCATAGATATGAACTTTGAATAATGAAGCATTGTCCATATTGAAAACCAAAAAATCCCCACATGTAAGGGTGGTAGAAGTGAATGATTCCCCAAAATTTGACTAATTTCACCTCAGCATCATGGTTCACAACCCATATCTGGCCATGTGGCCCTTCTCTAGTACATCGATGCATGCAAGCCTCCGCTGGGCTGCCATAAGTTGGGCCTGCTCGCCAGCCCTGTAGAATTTTTCAAATGGGGCAAGAACTCTAGTCCCTACTGGATTCCTTTTGGGTGATGTAGCCAGGGCTGCTAACCAACTAAAAAAAAATAGCCAAGGATGACTTCGCCAAAGACTTCTAACTGGGTCGAAATAACTTGCAGACTGTTAACAGCTTTTTTATTCCCATCTTAGGAGATACCCCACACACTAAAGGTTGCAGCACCTTCTTTATCCCACTGGGATGCTCACCATGACACACCCCAACCCATATGTAACCAATGCTCAAGCAACATGACCAAGTGATGTTTTCTCTAGGTACGCCCTTATTTTATAAGAGGAGCATCGGGTCACATGCCATATAGGATTATCCAGGTGCATCATTAGGAAAATACCTTCATTTGGCACACCAGATATACCTCTCATATTTTCTATGATTAACAGTGTTGTCATTCTCCCATACTGACAGCCATGATCGAGTATTAATGTAATGGCTGGTCACCATCATAGATTTTCCCGCACTTGATCCGCCCAGGGTGATGTCCTGTCGCGAGCACCAAATCTTTGTTGAATCCTCATGCATTTAATGGTCCATCAATGTCTTCCAGCTGTCCATGACCTTTTGCCAGTTCTCTTAGTTGGTTTTTTGGCAGGTTTATAGCGCACCATTCTTTCCACGCAACTTTATCTTTCCTCTAAACTTCGTCTTTCTGCGCACATTGCGCTGGGGATGCCTCCCTCGTTGCTTTCCTCCCTTTATCTTTTTTTTTCTTTTGATTTTTCTTTTTCTTTTGTTGTGCGCCTCAGCCTTATTTCCTTGCACAATTTTAAGTTTTCGGCGTCAGATCAGGATACACAGCAGCAAGACCCTCGTCCTGGAATGTCTTCACCATCTGTTGAACCTTAGCGACTTCCTCTGCTTGTGCAGCCAACTTCTCAACACGGTCAAAATGGACATGTTCCAATGATTTTGCATCTATTTATTGTACTATGCCTTGAATTTTTTGCTGCACAGGATAAATAAGGTCTATGAGCTGCTCTGTTGCCGACTAATGTGTCTCAACCTCAGCTTCCCTATCCTTTTCTTATTCACAAAGGGTCTTCACTTCTTGTTGCAGTCTCTTGATCTCTGCATTTTTTATGACCTTCTGCTGGAGGGGTAGCTTGCTCATTTCTTCCTTTGCAGCGTTGATTTTCTCATATTCCTCTCGCACACTCTGCTTGATTTTCTTAGTTGTTTCATCTTTGAGCAGCACTCCCCAAATGGTAGGGACAGCATCTGCAGCCTTTGCGCAGATTGCTTGTCCTTCTCTTATTTTCTCAACAGCTTCAATCGCTTCTCTTGTTCTTTCCTCAAGCACCTAAGGGGGTGTGCTTGGCATCTTCTTGGCTTGTAGCTCCTCCACTTGCTACCAAAGATCCTACATGATCTTTGCAATCCGGGTTACTTTAGCAAGGGATTCTTCATCTTCTTGTCCTACTTCTGGCGGGAATGTTGCAATGGAATTCCTAATGGAGTCCACTAATGTGATGTGGCTTTTTTCATGCACTAGTATTTCCTATTCTTTTTCGGCAAGAAGGGTGATGCACTCTTGCAGTTCTTTCTCTTTCTCCTTCAACAGGGCCTTGCGCAGCTTTTCCTTCCACTATTGTTTTGTTTCCTGTTAAGCAACAACATTTTCCCTTAGCTGAATTTCAAACATAGCCACCTGCTGAATGTTATAGACTTCCTCCAAGGCTAGCTTGGAGAATTCTATCTGCGCATTGTTGTCATCAGGACCTGCACTTGTCTCTACGTCTAGCTCCAATGCCTGCCTCTAAATCACCACTTTGATTGGTGGCACTAATGCTGGTGTAACTAGTTGAATACTAGGATCAACACCATATGTCTCAGCCTCCACTGTGGCTTTGACATCCTGGATGGACTCTGTCAACTTATTGAGATGGCCCTCAACTTGGGTCGCAATGTTTAATTGTTGCGTCCTCAAACTAGCGAGGTTATCTTACACGACATTAGCAACAATGTCGGTAAGTTCCTACACATCATCTTCAGTCAATGTGTTCGTCTTCGCTATTCTGTCAGATTTCTGCTTCCTGCAGGACGAGCGGCCCTCTTCTTTATGTGCGTGAGTCTGTGTCTGCACATGCTCTTGACTTGGTGGCCGCTCTGATGCATGGTGGTCTGATTCATCCATATTATCATCATCCTCATGGTGTTCCTACGACAGATCATCCTGGTTTTCATCACCTTCATGATCTTCGCCATTAACTTGGTGAAGCAGTTGTTCCTCTGCATTCTTCTCTTCAGGTAGCGACTGTGCTAGTGGTTCGCGCCATTCGTTCGGGAAAATATTGATAATTGCATCCACATCCTCGTTTGTCACCGTGAAGTCCACATGGTGCACCTATTTGATTGGGTCCTTTGTTGGCAGCAGGGTTATATTATGCACTTCATCTTGAAACTTAATGAATGCAGCATACCTGTGTACCATTGCAGCGTGGATTCTATGGGATCGTTGGACAACATCATGCAATGCCTCTGCGTGCACAAAGAATATAATGTTGTTATCTTTCTGCTGATTATTGTCCACCTTGTCTTCCCATAGATTCTGGTACCTTGCACCAAGGCAAGGTAGTGGGACATCCATCTGGCCGTAGTCCGGTGGGTTACCCACATAGTGAACGAAATCAAGATCAACATCCAGGAATAGTGGAATTTGTAGGCGTCCTTGTTTTGGGCCTACATCGCATCATCTATGATTTCGTTCAGCAGGTACCACACACTAGTACAAAAGCATGGATTTTTCCACGGAGGTTTTCCACGTTTCTTACTTTTTGGTGTAAAATCCGATGTAACAGGAACGAGGCGTCGTTGTATCCACGCCTGGACTCTTAACCGTCGCTGTATCCACGCCTGGACTCTTAACCGTTGCTATATCCACGCCTAGCCGTCGCTGTATCCACGCCTGGAAGATAGGGGGTAGGAATTGCAATGCTATCTCCACTCTCTCGTCCCCTCTTTCCCTCTCTTTCTCCTTCTATCTATTCCCTCCTACTACCTTGTTATTGGTTTCAATTATTATCCTCTATGCAAACTCAATTTCCTTTATTCTCATGGGGTCAAATATTTCCACCTGCCTAGTATGTGATCTTGATGAAGATATCCTTTGGGACTTTGTGCCATAAATTCATTGTTCAACAACAAATGAAATATGTACATAAAATTTAAGCATAAATTTTTTAATATATAAAGAAGATATGTTAAAATGAAATAAACTTAATAAACTATTTTAGTGCACTATCTTTTAGCCTTGTTAATAGTGAATAAGTAACACCTTAAATTTCATTTTTTTAATATATTTATTTACATTTAATTCATTGTCACTGATAATCTAATTCCATCTGGCTAGCTTATTTTTATGTTTGACTTAAGAAAACAAAGTACTATGTAAATGGTATCACTAATTTGCAACAAAATAGAGAGATTTTTTAAATCGATGGCGGGATTTAGAAAAAGGGAGGGAGAGGGAAGCAAGACCTGCGGCCTCCTGGTCTCATTGCTCACCAACTCGCTCCCTCTCTTATTAACCAGCAAGTCTTGAAACTACCCAGAGTATTGTACTATTTTCTGGTGATCTCACATGCAGATAACTTTGAATCTCAGAGAATTCCTGGTGATCTCACATGCAGAGAATGTTGAATCTCAGAGAATAATTTTGAATCGCTCCTTTTGTCAATATTTCTAATTGGGGGTTTAATGTATTTAACATTATGTTTTGGCAGCTGAAAGGGTTGGTAGCGATTTCATTTGGGGGTACTCAGGAACCGGCAGCGTATGGGGAATTGGTGTCCATTGGAGGGTTGGGGTCCGATACCAACAAGAAGCTCAGTGCAGCCATTGCCGCCACACTGGAGAGAAAAGTCAATGTACCCAAGTCACACTTCTACATCAAGTTCTACGATGTCAAGGTTGGTTCTCAGTTCCTCAGTTTGTTATGTTTATGTGAAAATGGCTTCCCAATTGAACCATCATCTGCCACTGTGGTGTTGATATTCTGAATTTGTTTTGTACTTTCTGTTGTGGCACGGGAATGGTGACAGGCACATTCATTCATAGAAAATGTTCAGTGCTTGCATGGTTTACACCAGTAGTGTCAGCCTTTGTCTTCTAGACCATCACAGGCAAGCGATTATAGGACTGCTTGATTATTAGCACACCAGAGCACCGCGCAATTTTTTCTTTTTTGGAGATTGAGGTCATTTAGGGTTTTGGGCTAACCACAATACAGTGAAATCCAAAAACAAACATCTCAATATTGAACCACTGTGAAAACTTGCATTCACAAATTTGGTATGCTAATCCACAACACAAAGAAATTCAGAAACAGACATCTCAATGAAGAACCACTGTGAAAACTTGCATTCACAAATTGTAATTCTCTGTTTCTAGTTAATTTTCTGTTGAATATTGACTTGACATGTTCATTACCCTGACTGGTTGCATTTTGAACAAACTCAACATTGAAGAAACGGCTGCTTGACATATGTTGATGCTAGTGAAATGCGTGGCAAATGTCTCAATCTAACCTGGTGTTGAGTGATTGAGAGAACATGTGGAGTCGACATGCATTGGGGAACCCTGGCATTGAATCTGTCTGAGCATTTTGATTTCATCTGCAAATTAAATCGTTCAGCAACCCTTATGGAGGATAAACTATGCGATCTGTAAGTTGAATGCCTTAATCATTGTTAACACAGATCTGTTCTTCCCATGTTATTTAATCATTCTTAACACGGATTTGTTCTTCCCATGAATGCCTTAATCATTGTTAACACGGATTCCTTAATCTTAATGTTATTTATTTATCAAGAAAATTAGATTTCGCAGATGTGTTTTAAAAAGCACATTTCCAGCAGTCCCTTTGAAGGGAGAAACTATGAAAATGTTCAGGTAGGACCTGCTTTATTTAAATACAATCTGTCTGGATTGTATCTTTTGAAATATTGTCTAAATAACAGATTAAAAAATAAGATACATCAGGACCCCCATGGATCTGCAACTAGCACAGACTACTAAAGCCCCCAAAATAGTAAACATTCTTTCTAATATACAATCTATAGACATATAATGAAACTAGACAAATGGAACATGAAAATATTCATTTATTTTTCCATCCACTTCTTCCTGAATGTGCCAAGTCTCAGCATCGATGTGCAGCCCAGCTTTTGATTAACCATCCGCATCCATGTTCCTTTTTCTGTACACATCATTTAAGGAAGAACATTAAATGCAGTCCAATCAAGTTGTATCTCCTCATATATGGGCCTGAGATTGTAGTTGTTCAAGTCATTTACTTCATTCGTCCACTTAATAAGGACAAGTGAATCACCAAAAATTTGTAGGACATGTGCACCTTTTTTGGACTCAAACATTAAAGGAAGTTTTACAGCCATAAGTTGAGCTATATTATTAGTACCACTGCCTAGCCCAACTTTGAATTTGACGAGATGTGCATCTCACATATATAAAACTCAAGGGGCCACTTTTATCATTGTGCAATAATGATTTCTCTCAGAAGTCAGCAGCTACTCTTTTGTGGTCTGCACACAGCCTTCAAAAATAGACATACTCTGGATGGAACTTTGTAATGGGAGTAATTTTTGTTCTTCAAAATTCTGTGGATCACATGCTAAGTTAGCCCCAGACCTACTATCAGAGGTAGAGTTTGGACCTTATTTTACGGCAGAATTGGCATACCACTTATACAATCTATGCATGTTTATAAACTTATGTGTGGTTATTATTAGTACAACATATAATGAGGCTACAATATTGTATGGCTTCTTAGTATATGTTTCAGCTAAATGTATTCTATTTTCCTTTTGGCCATACTCACTCATTTTGTCTTGGGCAAGGTGGTAGAGTTATGGATGAGAAGACGATTTAGATGTGACTGCGGGAATTCAAAGTTTGGCAGTATCTCTTGTAAGCTTATTCCAGACAAAGACATCGAAAATTATAACAATTATTACAGTCAGAACTACAAGGGCTTGTACTGTACCTATCACAGACCATATCCTGGCCCAGATGGGGAAAACCAAGGAGAGATGATTCAGTGCTGTATCTGTGAGGACTGGTTCCATGAGAACCATCTTGGTTTTCAAGCGAGAGAGCAAGTAAGATTTCAGTTACTACCATAAAGTGCAAGTGTTAAAGTTTTTTGGTAAACTAGAATGCTGTGTGTTTATCAAGGAATGTTGAAAGAGGTTGAGTTTAAGGCTTTTGTTTTTGAATATTAAAACCCTATTTGATTTCTAAAGAAGTCAAACCTTTTATTATTATAGATTACATTAGTTATAACTTATGAACCATTAAGTAAGCTTTAACATTTGATGATGTTCAATTAGTGAGATCGAAATATTTCTTATGCAGAATAATAATTTTGAAGTGTTTTAAGCTAGCAACATGTAAAACTCAGTTGGATTATGCATATGCCAATTCTCTTTATGCATTGCAAATTTCTGTAACCTCTGTAAAACTATATGAAATATCAAATTTCTGTAACCTCTAGCAGCATGTAAAACTATATGAAATATGCATTGCAAGGTTCGATTTGTCTCAAATGATGGCAACTAGTCTGATGACATCTGTATGCCTATATTTCATTTCTAATATCTATATCTATATCTATATATCTCTATATATATTATTAAGGTACTCTATGTATCCAGTTTTATGGGGTCTACATACCCATAGCAGACACTTGAATCCCTATGCCTCCCTATCCTTGTGTCACGTGACTTAGCTTAGTGGTAGTTTTCTATTTTGCTGTGTACTTTTTCATATCATCTTCTTTATTGTATTTTTTGGTCTTGATATGTTAGGTATGTCTCATACATTGCAACTACAAAATCAAATGAAAAAGCTCCTTCAAGAATCATTGTTATAATATAACCCTGTATATTTAGAATTTAAGAATGTTTAATAATAGGAATCTGCTTGCACTTTATACACTGACCATTTTACAGTTATAATATTTTTTACGGGATCTTCACTATGGACAGTTATGAAATCTTAGCTGAGCACTTGATTTTAGATTCTTAAGTCATCGATGTATCTAATATATTATATTGAATTCTTGCAGGGCCTAATTCCAGGTGGGGCCTTAAAACCTGTGGAAGTTATTGGCACAGATGCAGACACTGATGTAACAGAACATTATTGGTTTCCAATGCTTGTGGGATTGTCAGATTTAACCTATGATCCTCGGACAGAAGTGAGAAACTGTGCACTTGAGGTGCTTGTTGATCTGCTGAAAGAGAGAGCTCATAGATTCTCATCAGCATTCTGGGAGAACGTATTTCATCGTGTATTGTTCCCCATATTTGATCAAGTGAGACATGCAGGAAAGGATGGTAATCTGCCTGCTTCTAGGGATCAGTGGCTTCATGAAACATGTATTCATTCCCTTCAACTGCTTTGCGATCTCTTCAGCAACTTCTACAAGGTGCTCAAAAAATAGATATTGCAAATTTATTAGATTCTCCCATTTTGTTATATTTCATGTATTCATTTCCTATGTATTTTTTATCTTTCAAAGCAAAAGATTGTGAAGGAAACCTAATATTCATATTTAATTTTGATTGTGTTCTTTTCTTGTTTTTTCATTCAGGCTTATTTATTCAAATGGTTTTTTATTAGAGTGGTTAAGGACTGTCCTGAGAATGGCATCATTGATGATGGAGTACAAATAGTAGTTGGAGGCTACAGAGCATCAGAGTAAGGGTTAATGGGAAACCTTTCAGGTTCTAACTGGGTTGGTCATTTTGTGGAGCCCATGTTGGTGTGCTTTTCCCTTCTTTGATATCGTATATACTATACAGTAATCCATATTCATTTTTATGTGCTTTCCATTGTTACAGTTTACTGGACTCACATAAATTTAGAACAGCACCTATAGAATCCCGGACGGAGAAATGCAAGCTTAGGACGGTTGATGGGCTTGATGTTCTCCTGATGGGTACAATAGATGAGCAGTGCACTTATGACAATGGTTTTCCTTTCCAAGTATGAGAAATGATTTAAGTTACTTTTTTCATTTTGGAGTATTTTATTCTGATTACAGAATCTTTGTTCTAACTTGTATTTTGTCAGGTAATCCATTTATTCATGCATGGTTTCCCATTTAACTGGAACCATATTGTCAATATATGCAAAGAGCGACCAAGTTCAAACTTAGCTCCACTGCCGATTAGCAAAATAGAAGAAAATGTTTGTAAGGAGTGCTCGGTGGTCCAGGTTGATGACACTGAAACTGGCAAATTAAGCTCATTGGAAGCAAGCCTAAAATGCATTATACATGTGTGGGATCACAGGAGAATTATAATATTTGAAAAGAATCAGAAGCTAACATGTGTTTGGGTGCTTCCAATAAGTCTATAGAAAAAGAGCGTTCAATAACACGTATCAGGTCATCAGATAAGGACATTCAT
>LPNX010486438.1:36041-57727 GCA_001517045.1 Pseudotsuga menziesii
TTTTTTAAAAACATTCTTTTGTAGGAAGTTCCAGTTTCCAACACGAAATATTTCTTAACTCATTCGAACGCTTTCCTGAATCGAATGTCATGGAGAATTTGAATACAAGTTTAAAGGAACCACTTCTCCTTCAAAGGAACAAACACTCTCATGAAGAAAATGACGAAAATGAGTATTGGGGAAACCTTGCTACTGTTTTTGTTGAACATGCAAAGATTGAGAAAACTAATGATGGCAGCACATTTCTCCGAGCTTCCTTGAACGGCATGAATGTCCTTGCAGGTCGATACCTGATCACCCTTGTGAGTTATACTGTTGTGCACATGTCATTCCAGTTTCATTTTTGCCTCTTTTTATGCACAAGGTACATTACAAGGCATATGTAAACCACCACTTGATGAAACTCTGTAATTTTGTTTTCTTGAAAATACATAAGATACCTACTCTAATCATGATCTTGATTCAGGCTTGATTCAGGGAAAGCCTGAAATGTGATAACTAGCTTTGGATTTAGTAGCACCTTGTGTTGGACTCATCATTGCTGTTAGACCAAATCCACACTTATTAATTTCGACTACAATCCGTAGAGTCAGGATTTCTAGAGTCTATTAATCCATGTCACTAAACTCAAAAAAACATTAAACCCAATGTCCAACACTTCCAACCTGTCTTAATTAATGATCTACATTTCAATTTCCAAAGAGTGATGGAGATGTTTTATAGTCTCCAAACTCCACAATATATCCTACATAACAAGAGGAAAAAATCTGATGATCACTACAATCAACAGGAGTGATTGAGGAAATCAATTGGATTCTGAAGGTGGTGATGATGCTAAAACTTGAGCTCAGATATCCATGAGTACAGAGGTTTCTGATCCAAAGGAATATGTCCATGCTGAAATATTCAGTAGCTTTGCTGAGGGAGATGGTATTGGTTGACTTCCCTATGTCACTGGAAATGGTATAAGCATGTACCTTTTCTCGGAGAAACTGCCTAAGAAATGGAATCTTTAACTTTGACCCTGGTTTGCAGGGTAAACAGGTATAGTTGGAAATTTCCTTTTCCAAAAGTGTTCTAATTGATGTCTTTAGTTTCAAACCATGTGAAAACAGTGCCATATACCTCTACTATTTTTATCACTAGGATGAGTGTGATCCTACATTACTATTTTTTTAAAAACATTTGCTTCAGTGGCAATCCCTCTGAACATATTTGAAGTGTTTATCATTGTTAACATCCTCTCTTGCTGTATACACCTACCATTCCTATTCTTTTCCAGCATGTTAAATTTAAAGAAACAAATTTTCTAGCATCATTTCTGAAATGTGGAATGAATATCATTTCGTGTCACTTGTGATGAATAAAATAACTTTATTGCAATTATTTGTTCCCTGGCATGGTAGGAAGAAAAATTATCGGAGTTCTATGAAGTTTGCAAAGGTCTTGACCTTGGACGTGGATTTAAATTTCCTACTCTTGAACAGGTACAGATAATTTCATATTGAGTGCAACTTTTTAGTGTAATGGCATGTTGCTGGACATTACAGATGTGCATGGTTCTGTGTTATACTTACATTTTGTTCTTGTGAATCAAATTACTGGATGAACAGCCACCAGCATCATTCCTTTCTGTAATGGAAGAGTATGTTAAAGATGCCCCAAGATCATCATCAGTCCGTAGAGAGTTGGTATGAACATCTATCCTAAGAGAGTATATAGTTTTTTGAGGACACCCAAATTGCATTTTGTTTGTTATTTCCAAAGTTCCATTTAACTTTCTAATAATTATTTCTGTTCTAAAAAAATATTAATTAATATTTGTTGTTTCTTGAACAGAAAACTGAGTCTGTTCCAAAGGTTTTAGCTCTGGAGTACAAGAAAAAATCAGAGCCCCAGGATGATGTACTACCACCACCTCCTCCACCTCCCGAACCAGTCAAGGAAAGTCCTGCACCTGTACAATCTGTGCCAACTGTGACAACTGATCTTTTGGTAAAGATTCGTATTATTGCTCCCATTATATTCGAACATTGTATACATGATACAGGAATACAACATTGACTGTAGGATTTGGCTTGGCAAGATGTTGATTCTTGTGGTTTCTGTCAAATGTGAATATTGTGGTTTGTGAAATAATTGGAAGCTCTAAGCAGTGCTTAACCAGCTGTGAAATGACCTTTTTGAATGCTTGTCTGATGGCAGGGATTTGATGACATTAGTCCTGATCCTTCCTCACTCGAAGAAAAGAATGCTCTGGCCCTTGCTATTGTTCCTACTACGGGTAAGATGTTTATCAGTGGTGCATATTGACCACACAGATTATTGCTATTTAGTATTTATAGTTGTCTTTGTTGACATTTTTCATTCTGTATTAAATTGCAGATAATTCTTCGAATGGAACCTCAAACAGTGCTCGAGATATTCCAAATGGAGCCACTGGTTGGGAACTAGCTCTTGTCACCACTTCAAGCTCTAATTCTAGTGTGCAAGCGGAAAGTAAACTGGTAATACCATCTTTCTATATAGATCAACCTAACATATAGTATTTGGCTGTATTCTGCATTTGATTGTACGGGTTATCAATTCATTTTGGATTTTTATTGGTTGCAGGCTGGCGGCCTTGATAAGCTTACATTAGATAGCTTATATGAAGATGCAATGACAAGGCAGGTATCTAGCTACCATACAGTTCAAGTGGCACCAAATCCCTTTGAGGCTTCTCCAATGATGCAACCAGGACATGACCCTTTTTATGCTTCTCAAAAGATTGCTCCACCATCGGCTGTACAGATGGCTTCTATGGCTCAGCAGCAACAAGCTTTCATGGCACAACAACATATGATGGGGCCGCAAGTTCCTGCCAACCCTTTTGGCAATCCGTATACAGCAGCATATCCTTATGCTGCAGGGAATCCTTATCAGGCTCAATCTGGCCATTTCCTAGATTATATCCATAACACATATTTTGAGGTTGATTAAGGCCTAGATTATATCCATAACTTGTCTCTTTACTTTGCAGAGAAATCATTCTAGGCATCTGGATGATTTAAACCAATTGGGCTCTGAAATATCGAAGGTTTCCAAGGATGAAATTGTAATAAAGTCCTCAAATTTCTCTGCAACGAATGTATGCTAAAAACTATCTTGCTTCACTTATATTAACATAACATCCTTTGTACTTTCTTTAGTGATTTTTCGAGGATTTCTATATTATTCCAATGACTGTTTTGGATTTTCATTTTCCAGACAAAGCCATATATAGTTGCAAAAGACACTGACTTTAATGCTGGTTACAACTTCTCTGGTGCAACTCATGGAAATCTGGATAAATTATTAACTAGACATCCAATCTCAGGAGGTACACACGTAAGATTCTATGAGCTTTGACACAACGTTTTTAAAAACACTAAAATTTTGAGATTAGGTTATTTTGCTTGATAGAGCACTTGATCTGAATTGAGTTGGAATTTGCAAGAAACGCAGGGTTGTCAAAGAATCCTGGTGTTTCATTGCCAAAAAGCAGGGCAGAAAAGAAGGTAGAAATCCCCAGGGATGACAGTAATATCAACAGTGGCTTGATTAAAGGATTATGACCTACTTCCACATGGAATTGGTCTTATGGCATTTGTTTTTTTTTTTTTAAACAGTTATAGCCGTGGATACAGCGATGACAATTTTTTAAAAAAATTTGCAGCCGTGGATACAACGACGGCTGGGCGTGGATACAGCGACGGCTCTGCGTGGATACAGAGACGACCCAGCGTGGATACAGAGACGGCCAAGCGTGGATATAGAGACGGCTTAGTCATCTAACGAAATATAGAACATTGTCGCTCTTGCGACGCAAATTAGGGGTCGTCTCTATTGCGACGAAATTGTTGCCACGGGAAAAAAACACTTAGACGTGGCAATATCCACGCTTTTCCGTGGATATTGCCACATTTTTTCCGTGGAAAAATTGATCACTTGTACTAGTGACAACCAATTGAATACTCCCCCTAGCACGCGTAAATCTACGAGTTCCACCACCACTGCCGAACATTGATTGGGTATCATCTTGTTGATCATCTTACATGATAGGATCTTTGTGACGACATGCACACTTTTGTCCTGGATGGGCCCAATCAAGAAGCCCTGGCCCACTCATTGAAGGCTATGCTTCCGCTTGATAGGGTTAATGTATTTCTTGGCCAAGTATGCCACAGGATTGTCGCCTTCATTTGGGATGCCATTGATCCTTGAAATTAACTTACCATCAACCGGATATGGTTGATCCAGCCACAAGAATCCTCTGTGGAAGCAGACCAATAACTAATTCATGTACGTATTGACTTGTACACTATGGCCAAAGTGAGGCATGAACAACATGTTTTTTAGACCTATGCGAGCAAGTGCATTGGCCTGAGAACCTGGGCGTCACTTGAAGCGGACTGGTCCGCGACCATGCAGTATGTTATCTGTAGTCCTTCTTACTATTGAGTGTCAAAGTCCTGGAACTTCAACCTAGCCAAATCAACCAGGATATGCTTTAGTAAGGGAACACCGATAGGAATTCACGATGCTACTAGATTAGTCACTGCCTTCTTTGGGAGAGCTCTCTCCTCTGCAGCAGTTCTCCTTGGCTGAATGTAACGCGGGAAATTTAGATCAACTCGTTCTGCCTCCGGCTCTCTTTGTGGAAGCAAGTATTCGTCCATGACATCTTCTGCTTTCTGACCAACAGGTACCTTTCCTTGCTCATATGGAGTGGCTGTATCCTTGCATTTTCTCTGCTGTGGTGGTGGTGGTGGCCTAGACACCTCTCTTGGTTGCATCTCATCGAGACGCCTTGGCTCTTTTTCATGGTGCTATAGCTGCATGTTGTTTGCGTGTTCTTGCCATGGGGTCAATCTATGGTTGCTACTATGGTTGGTGAACCTCAGGTGAATGTATTTATTCTTCCTTTTCAATGGGGAAACCATAGATAACAGTGGCATCTGATGCCTCACTATCACTGGGGATGTTAATTTCCATGGACGTCGGCATAATTAAACAAGGAGGCCAGGATTTACCTCTTTAATCGCATGGCTCTGGTTTTCTCAGGTCTCACTATGCATAACAGAATGCTTGATGGGGAAACCAAGTATTTATACGTCCCTCTACATCCGGCAATAATCATTAGATAGGAGGTCGAGGTCTAATCAATCTCTCAGGTTGCTTTTGTCGACACTTTCTTCATTAACTTGTGCAACTCGCTTTTTGGGTTGTACCTGTCTAGCTAGTTATGGTATTTATGCCAAGGACGGGTAATGGGACCAAAAATTACACCACCCTATTCCTCGTACTATGTCGAATTAATTTCACTTAGCTATCACAGCTGCCAGAATCTTTGTCAGAGATTCGTATTTTAATGTCGGCCAGCCTGTCATTCCTGCTTTTTGCATTGTTTTGCCACTTTTTGCTTTGTCCCGCGTGCTAACAGCTTCTTTGCTTTGCTCACTTTTTTCATGCTTCCTTTTTCTTGATTGATTTTGCACAGTGACTTGATTCTTGCATGTTTCATTGCTTGTGCTTATCTCCTGTGATTTTATGTTGGTTTTGTCGCAATCCTGCGACGGAGTAGGTTACGTATTCTGGACTTTTTTTTCACATTTTAACCCGAGATGTTATGCATGTCGTAGTATGAATTCAGGCGACTGCCATTCATGATACCTATGACATAGGTACTATTATACACCAGATTGGCACCTCTCCGTCTGAGTGCCGACATTCCTCATGTTGGCACACAAAAGGACATCTATGGATTGAGGTTTTCCCAGAATACTATAGCTTGGCTTATTATGAAATACATTCTGCCTCTATCCAGCTAGTTACTTTGCCATTTTTGCCATGTTAGGATGTATCCGCGACTATCTTTTTATACAACTCGTGAGTCATTCGCGAGTCCCCTTTGTAGCAAGTCACGAATCCATGTATTCGCGGGTTGCCCTTATACATAGTCGCGAATCATTCGCGGGTTGCTCTACTACATACCCGTGAATGTGCCTCTTAGCATTTAAACATAAAAACACGCGTTAATTGGAGATTAGTTAAGTCATTTAACTTAATTTATTTAACTGCTGTAACTTCTTCAACCTTCAAAACTACCTTATTTCACCCATATAAATAGAGGTAGGAAAGGCCATGAGAGGGACTTGGATTTTATGCATTGTTATGCTGGAGGAATCGGGACTCTCTTTGCGTACACCTTTTCCCTGGAGGTCTTCCCTTTGTGTTGCAGAGCTTGGAGGCTGAGTTCTTTGGAGAAGAGAAGTAGCAGAACCAGGTCAAGGTTTCGTGAGGTGCCAAACTTGAAGAGAAGGTATACTTGTACTTGTTTTCAAGATTAATAAAGATGTGATGTCCTTCTTCTTCCAAAATCATTGTTCAATGTGTGATTGAATCTCTGTTTATGATAATATTATAATGTTATTCAGATCATTGTTTCATATTCATTTGATTATCATCATCTTATATGTGGTCATAATGGCTTGAGGAAGGTATAACTTGTTTTGCAGGTCTCTTGGAGCGAGAGGAGCAAGAAGAGGATTGAAGAGAAAGCTTGGACCAGCCTTCGGTTAGTCAGGGGTGGACCTTTCTCATCTCTTAATCTTGTTTATATATACTTGCTGAACATTGTGCATCTCTCTTTCAACCCCAGTACGTTGATGGCCTCTTAAACCCTAGCCATAGGACATTTTCCTTTACAACAGGTACCATCTAACTTCTGGAGTTTTACTGTACCTACATCAGTGATGTGCATGATCCTATATAGCCCTATCCACTGCATCTTCAGCTTGCCCAGGTGCTTGAAAAATTTGTTGTCATACCGTAAGACAAGTCCTTCTTCTTCGACCTACTTAACCCTGATATGTTGATCATGCCATGCCTTTTGTCGCTACTTACTTGGTTTAGCATCTAGTCGCATGGGTATTTTCATCTCCCCTAAATCTCCCACTATTCTCCTCATTTCTGAGAAGTTGGTAGGGAATAGGTTCTAATACTCATGCAATAGATCCACGATCTTTGCAACTGCTTCCTTGTCTCAATAATCTTTGATATTGGAAAACTTTGGGTTCTTTGGTGATTCAGTATGTACTTCCTTGATTTTTAAGGGCTAGAGGAACTTATCACTTGAAATGCTACTTCCTTCTACTTCTCATGTGCCCTCTGATTCTGCTCTGCTGATATTAGTCGGATCATCATTTGGGTCTCTGATTAGACTATACTGTTGAATGGTTGCGCTGCATTGGTGAGAATTAGCCTCTTTGATAGGAATCTCAGCAACTATATTCCCCTTTTCCATCTAAAGGCAACGTCAATTGTAGGGTGTTCATCAACAAATTCAAATGTATGTGCAAACTACTTAGCGAGTCTCTCACAATATTGGGTTCCTTGTCACATCTCCATAAAGGTATACCAGGTTTTAGGTGTCATTTTCAATGTGTATATGAAACCCTCATAGGTGGGTAGCTCCCTTGACTCATTCTCCACCCATTGCACAGACCTTGTAAATATTGCACACCTTCTCATAGAGACTTTGTGTAATCTATTTTTCCAACCCTCTAAAGCCTCACCTGAGTCATATGTACATGAATGCATGCATCTCCAGCTCAATTTTCCATCTGATGTTGGATTGGTATAATATTCCTACATAGATGTGGCATTGTATATCTGGTCGAGGTAGTCATGTTGTTCCTCATTATAGACAGGCTCGACATATCTTTGTCCCTCTAATGGATCGATGGGTGATACTACCCTTATTTTCTCATATTCAAATGAGAGAATCTTTTTCTTGAAATTTATGATGGTCTGGTTGTCTATGGCCCAATCTATTCCCAGCAAAGCAAGGTATGGGTTCGTGTCATCAACAATGTTAATGACTTCAAAGTCCACAAATGTGCACAATCCTTCGACATTGACAGGGAAATTTCTCAACCAACCAATGCATAGAACATTTTCCTCATTGGCAAGTCACAACAGGATAGGAGACCAACCCAAGTGCGACTTGCCCATACTTTCCCACGTTTGTCACATCAAAATATTGACATCTGAGCCCAGATCCAAGATGATATAATCCATGTCGTAGTCACCTATCTGCGCATTCATCCTCAACTTGTGGCCAGTTTTACATTATTTTCGTACTTGGTTAAATTTCTTCTCGGGTTGTGGCTCTACAAGAATCTCTTCTATCATTGCTTGCATTTCTACAATAACATCTTTATCTTGCATTAGCGTTAAAAAACTTGACAGAAAGGTTCTTAGCTTACTAACCTTTGGTGGAACCTTTTTCTGCAATATGTCTTGAAACCGTTCAGGCATGTCCTTGACTTCTGTGGAAGTCGACGGTGCATCTAGGATTATGAATTTTGATTGTACGTCCTAGAATACTTCTTTCTATTTCTGGACATTCAGTGGCTCCTTTTTTTGCATCATTGGCCTCACCTGTGGTTGCGGTTACTCTTGCGATTTATCCTAGTCTACTCCAGTTGTCTCACATCCTCGAGTTACGACAGTGATGTTCAGGTCTCATGGTTTAGCCGCAATCATATGAACATTCACAATTAGATTTGGGTTCAGGTTCTATGCATGTTTAGGTCCTACAATGGTTCTTTCTTGCCACTTTGCGGTTAGCTGAGGACATTGTTTGACATTATGGTCCTATCCCTTACAGTATGAACATGTCTTCGCAGGATCTAAACAATATCTAGCATAGTGACCCAGTTGTCCACAGTTATACCACGTAACTTGACCTCTTCCTCTACCAAATCCTCTACCTCCACCTCTTCCTCTGAATTTTATGCCACCCCTTCCCTGTGGGTGTGGTTTCTATGGTGGGCATTGGTTTTGCTGGTAGTGTGGTTGATAGGGGGGTTGTTGTGCATACGGCTGTTGAATCACGTACTGCAGTTGGTACTAATTAGGTGGGAATTGCATAGGTTGATACAAGGCTTGAGCCTGTTTAGCCTAAGTGAACCTTCATTTTTCATTAAGTAGGTGTCAACAGTATTTTCTTTCAAGAGCTGATATGCTCTACAATCTTTCTCATCATGTCCTACTGATTTACAAAATTTCCAGAATAGGTTTGTAGGGGTACTTACAACTTTTTGCAAATATAAACATTCTTCATCGCGATGGCCTCTTGATTGGCATACGCAACACCATGGCATCCCATGGTCATTTAAAGGGTTGGGTGCACCTGATGCGACGTAGTTCGGGAAGGTTGGACACTTATCCTTAGTGTGTCCGTCGGTCCTTCCTTTTTGTGCACCATAAATATTCTTCTGCTTCTTTACCCTTCTTAATGTCTTGAAGTTGTGTCGTTAGATTGGCTAGTTACGACTGGATCTGCACCATCCCTGCGACACCATTGCCAATGGGTGAGGCCGCTAACTTCATTACCAGGTTCTAGTGTTTCTATTTGCAATTCAACCTTCTGCTGCATTAACGACCCTTAGATGTGTGGTAGAAGTGCAGCAATAAACCACTCTTTATACTGCACATCGAACATTTAGAATCTTACCTTGGCCATCAGTGTTTTAAACCGTTGGTCAAAATCCCATACCATTTCAGTCAGTGCTTGTTTTATTTCTTTGATCTCAGTAATACACTGCAACTCCAATTTAGGTTTCTTGAATTCAAAGATCATTGCGGCTCAGATCTCCTGTGGGGTCTTCTACAGTGTTTCGATTGGTGTGGAACAGAAATTCATGAACCAATCCAGTGCACAATCCCTCAAGGTCGTGATCATCTGCGCCTTCTTTATGTCTGCATTATGGACTAAATGCACCATCCAAACAGCTTCACAAAGGAACCAATGCTGCTCTAGGTCTTCCATTCCATTTCCATTGAATGTGGGTAACCGGACATCTATTGTACCCGTTGAGTTGGTGTCAGGGATTTTTGGGACAAAATTTGAAGGGGGTGTACCTTCTCATGCACTGGTCACATGGCTAGCACTATTTGTATCAGCAGCCCTTTCTGGGGATGAAACTATAGATCTTATCTCTGGTGATATTGTTGGTGTTGTGTAGTTACGTCCTGACCTCGACGTCTCCTCAAAATCCTCAAATTATTCTGGTCCTTTCGAAATCGGGCTATAGTCCTCTTCATCGCAAGACCCTTCATCTTCACACGACCAAAGTTCATGTTCTCTCTCCTTGAACAAGCTAGGATTCCGTCGTCCCCTTTCGGTTTTCCTTCTCTTTATTGATTTGAATATTCTTCCATTCCTTAGGACTCCAACTTCTAATTCAGGTTCTGTTCTTGCTAGGAACATTTCAACTCACCCCTTCCCATATTCTCAATAGTTCGTATGCAACATAGCATCCTTCTTAGTCACACAACTCAACTACTCAACTGAAAAATACCCTTCTCATAGGAAACCATTTTTATCCATGTACAGATACGTAACAAGTATCTTCTTTGGGGTCCTTGGAAAAAATTTCTTTCAGCTTCAATATATGAGGTTATAGTATCTACTGTAAAATCAGTAATATATCCTTACAATATACTGTCAACCCAAAAATCAAAAGCTCTATAAATAGGGTTACTTACACTGGTTACCTCATGAACCAACTAATCGCTCCACTTGACAGTCTCTCTTCTTTGAAAATTTGGCTACTTAGTCGCCAATCTTGACAACCATTCATGCAGTAAAATGGGGAACTTAGCAAAGAATATCTCATGAATATTAGAATATATATATATATTTGTCTACCCAGTTCTCTGCTCTCAACCATGTCCATGTTCTCTCTTCTTTCACGAATGCTAGTGTTTTAGAATCCATCCAGTCTTCTATCTCCTGCTTCATCGGGTGCAACAACATTTCACTCGATTTGATCAATATGTTCCCGAAAATGGAACCATTTGTTGGCCACTTTTCCTAACTCACACGACCTAGGTTCTATGCAGCCTGTCAACCCAACAAATACTCAAGATATCGATCCAACAGAACAAGCCCCGTGAGCAACACCTGCGAAGCAGGTGCAATCTCACCTGAGATATCTCTTTGATGGGTAACTGTCGGAACCATGTTTTCACAATTGTCGAGGGATTATAGTCCCTTGGTACATATCCAAGGAGCTCAATGAAGGAAACAGGATGGCTAGATGAAGGATTCAGTCTTGCACGACTGAGCACAACTATATGTCACTGTGCACAACTTATCCTTGTTCTCATCCTCACAACTAGCGCAGCTGACTCGTAATAACAGGCGGTCTGTGACTTACGTTGTGACTTAAGACAGAAATGTACAATCCCATATATATACACATATTTCAATGACGCCTTCCCAAACATTAATCTACTGACTACAGTATAACATCAAGCATTTAATCAATATTTCAGCATTATACAAAAATCCAATAACAACCATTCACATAAACATCCATAGTATTAATCATCCATTCAAACAAAAGAGATAATGTGGAAACCCATTTGGGAAAAACCACCAAGGTGCTCTTCATATAGCATGAGAAAAGGATATAGCACCTTGCAGTATGTAGGATGTAGACTAATCTTATGATATGTGTAACTTCCCCGACCATCTGACCGGCGAAGAGGACACTACTACACACAAAACATCCGGGAAACTAGCCCCATGAACATGTACATACATATAAACTGAAGGAAAATGCTTGAAAGTAAAACATGCATACATTATTATCATTCACTGAAAACAAAACCATACATTCATTCAAGAAAACCACATGTTCATCATAATTCATTAATTGTAAATATGATTTCAGAAGCATATTAGTCAAGAATACTTATCTTATAAGAACTGTCACGCAACCAGCTATGTCGCTGTAAAATTCCACCCAACCATAGGCCAGCGCGCTCCTTAATCTCTCAGCAACACTGCCACCTGAGCCGAGCATGATTCCCCAAGGAATAAGGAACTAGCAGGCTTACACATAGCCAAGGATAACAAAACATACCAAGCCAACACAGTTGGGTTTGTCTGGCAGACAACTGATCATCCAAGCCAACACAGTTGGGTTTATCAGGCCATCCAGGAGCTGGGAAAGGCTAAATGCTAAGCTGGTGAGCTCATTTAAGAGATAAGGACACCTACATCAGAACTAACCTGACTTCCAGGACACCCACACACACCCAACGCAAGGAAATCAGTCCTTTCTCTGATACATAGTCCCTCAAGCCCTGACCTCCCTTCCAATGCTATTCAGGGGTTGTGGAGAAGAAAGCCAGCCCTCTAGCTCTATCTGTGTGGTTCCCAAACCCACCAAGTTTGTCAAGCAAATCAGGCCCTCATCACCACCCCAATACATTCCGAAGACCAACAACTGGATGCACGCAAAAAAACCACCAATTACAGCTTTGACAGGGGAAAACAAATCCCTCAGTTATTCTTGGCCCTATCATGGCCAAAAAAAATCAATGGTAACCTACAACAGCTCTGAAGTGTGAGGGAAAACACAACCAACACAACATAGGTACTCACAGCCACCACTGGTTAGGGGAATAACAACAGCCGATCTCAAAATGAAAACCATCGAAACATTTCACAGTCCGATAAGGGAAAAGGGGAAATCGATTCTCTGCATAGACTAGAGGAAGAACATACCCCGATCCCAATCGGTGCGTGAGGCCAAGGAAAAATAGCGGTGTCTCTGCATGAGATGGACAGTGAAGATAAATCATTCCCGTGAGGAATGAACAACAAAAACGATGGAGAGTTTTTCCAAACGGTGCGTGAAGGTGAGCAAAACTGGAGAGAGTGGGAGAGTGGAAGCGTTCCCTGTTGTTTTTCCTTTCCCCCATGTGAATGGAATGATCCAGCTGGAGGAGGGTGTGTGTGGACAAGCCTACCACCCACCACTACCCAGAAAAATAACTTCCCTCAACTAACATCAGGGTTCTTTAGATGGGTGGTTGACACATGTATTTTTCCCATGGGTTCCATGTTTAACAATTCCCCCCTTATCCTTAGTAAAATCATGCCCTTTTTAATATAGTTTCATTGACATAGCTGGTTGGGGTCCTTTTAATTAAAATGCATAGTTACATGATGCCACAACTTAATATGTGTTGTATATCTCAATATATTATCGACAACAATTCCAAACGCTGAAACATAGCACAACCAAATCGATGGTGGGGCCTTTTCCTTTAGTTCCGCACCATGATTATTTACAATATATATATATATATATATTGTATATTCAATGCATCAAGGTCAAAACTGGGGTGTTACATTCCCCTCCCCCTTCAATAGCACTGTCCTAAGTGCTTTACAAAATTTGCACAAAATGTTACACTGGTATCGCCTCAATGTTCTGCAGAATTGAACAAAAATGGATGTGCCAATCGCATGGCATCCTCCAGCTCCCACGTAGCCTCTTCAGGTCTGTAGTGCTCCCATTGCACCTTTACCTACCCTATGGCCCGGTTCTGGAGCATTGTGACCTTCCCGTTGAGGATGCGCATTGGCTCGATTTGAAACTCTCCCTTGGGTTCCCCCTGAATCACATCCCAATTTATCACATGGTTAGGATCATGCACATATCTCTTAAGCAAAGAAACATGAAAAACATTATGAGCCCTAGTACTAGCAGGAAATGCAAGTATATATGCAACCGGCCCTATTCTTTCAAGCACTTCAAATGGCCCACAATATCTTGGTGACAATTTGGCACAACTTCCAAGCTTCAAGAAACTCTTCCTTTCCCTCACTCTGAGGTAGAAATGATCCCCAACACTAAAATCCCTATTCACTCTATGCTTGTCTGCATAGATTTTTTGTCTATCCTGTGCTGCTTTCAGATTCTGCCTAATCTTTACAATCTCTTGCTCCATTTCCTTGAGCAATTCTAGTCCTAGCACAACCTTGTTCACTGGATTATCCCAAGTCACTGGTGTCCTACACCTTCTTCCATACAAAGCTTCATACAGACTCATCCCCAAGGATGCCTACTGTCCATTGTTATAAGCAAACTCTACCAAGTGTAAGTAATATTCCCACTTGGTTGGTTTGTCCATTACATACATGTGAAGCATGTCTTCAAGCACTTAATTAACTCTCTCTATCTGCCCATCTGTTTGAGGATGGTATGTAGTGCTGAAGTTTAGATTTGTACCCAAATCTGCAAAAAACCCCTTCCAAAAATTTGAATTGAACTTGACATCTCGGTTAGAGACTATTGCTTTCAGCAATCCATGCAATTTGAAAATATCCTTCATGAAGATCTTTGCAATGTCATCAGTCTTATGCATAGACTTCACCGGTGTAAAATGCGTTGCCTTAGTCAGCTTGTCTACCACAACCATGATGGAATCATGTTGTCTCCAAGTCATCGGCAATCCTGTAATAAAATCCATGGAAATAATTTCCCATTTCCATTCTATAAATGGCAAAGGATGCAACAAACCTGCTGGATGTTTATGCTCAACCTTTACCTGTTGACATTTCATGCACCTTCAAATGTATTCAGCCGTGTCCTTTTTCATTCCTGGCCAAAAATATTGATTTCTGGCTGTAGCAATTGTCTTCTGGTATCCTGGGTGACCGGAATACGGATTTTGATGGATTTCATCCATAACAACTCTCCTCAAATCTGCTACATTCAGAATATAAATTCTGCATTTATAAGTAAGACGTCCATCTTCTTCCAATTTATATCCCTCATACCTCTTCTCAAGACTTTGCTGCTGCAATTTGTCTTTTACCAACTCATACAATTCATCTCCGGAAGTACAATTAACAATCTGCTGCCTCAAATCTGATTGGCAACTACTAAGGGATGCCACATGCATTTCCTGCACCTTTCTGTTGAGTGCATCAACTACCTTATTCTCTTTTCCCTTTATGTGCTTGATTTCAAAATCGAACTCACATAAAAACTCCAGCCATTTGGCTTGCCTAGCATTCAGAGTAGGATGATCAAATAGATACTTTAGACCACAATGGTCTGTCGTGAGCTCAAATATTCTACCAATCAAGTAATGCCTCCACATATTGAGAGCATGTACTATGGCTGCAAGCTCTAGATCATGAGTGGCATAGTTCTTCTCATGCTCTTTCAGCTTTCTCGACTCATAACATATCACGTGGTTGTCCTGCATAAGGAATCCTCCAATCCCTTGTCCACATGCATTGGTACATACCACAAAATATTTCTCTGGGTCTGCAACCTTCAATACTGGTGCATTGGTGAGAAGTTTCTTCAACTGCTAGAAGCTTTCTTCACACCTCGATGTCCATTCGAACCTTATCCCCCTCTTTTGCAAAGAAGTGATGGCATGTGCAACTTTGGAAAATTCCTCAATGAATATCCCGTAGTATCCTGCAAGTTCCATAAAATATATTACTTCTATCACATTTCTTGGAGTAGGCCAATTCATAATGACTTCAATCTTTTCAGGGTCCACAGATATACCCTCTTCTGAGATAATGTGACCCAAATACTGAATTCTATCTCTATAGAAGTCACACTTGCCCAGTTTTTCATACAGCTGGTGCTCCCTGAGCACTTGCAATGTCAACCTCAAATGGTCTTCATGTTCTTCCTGATTCTTAGAATAAACAAGAATGTCATCAAGGAAAATAAGAACAAACTTTTCCAAAGACCTACTGAAGACACTGTTCATAAGGCACATAAATGTAGCTGGTGCATTTGTGAGACCAAATGGTACCACGCCAAACTAATAATGTCCATACTTTGTTTTGAAGGCTATCTTATGAATGTATTCATCCTTGATTCTCACCTGATGGTAACCAGACCTCAAGTCAATCTTGGAAAATACCTTTGCTCCTCTCATTTGATCAAAGAGGTCATCAATCCTAGGCAAAGGATATTTATTCTTCACAGTAACCTTGTTTAATTGTCTGTAATCAATACACAACCTGAGTGTACCATCTTTCTTCTTTACAAACAGAACTGGTCCTCCCCAAGGAGACACACTTGGCTTGATATACTTTTTTTCCAACAACTCTTGTAGTTGCATCTTCAACTCTAGCATCTCTGGTGTACTCATCCTGTAGGGTGTCTTGGACACTAGTGCTACTCTTGGCACAAGTTCAATTGTGAATTCAATGTCCCTCTTTGGAGGAAGACCTAGAATCTCATCAGGAAACACATCCTTGAATTCCTATAACACCTGATAGTCCTCCAACCTAGTAATTTCATCTCCTGTTGTCTCCAAAATATGAGTTGCATACAACTGGAAACCCTTCCTATAGAAATTTTTCAACTGCATTGTTGAAAACTGCCTTACTGAAATTATCTTTGGAATACCTTTCACAACTACTGGGTTTCCTTCTTCATCCATGTATTTGAAGGTCTTGTAGTAACAATCAAGCTTCACTCTATGAGCTTCTAACCAATCCATTCCAATGAGAACATCATAGGAACCAAGTGGTAGAACATTCAGATTTACACAAGTGATCAATCCATTAATGACCAATGGGAATTTCTCTACCACTTCACTAACCTTTCTCTTAGTCCCAGTGGTTAGTTGAACTAACCAAGATTTTCTATGCTTTACTTTCTTAAAAGCACAAATATCCACTACTCTAGGAGTAATGTAACTGTGAGTAGAACTAGGGTCAGTCAAAATAGAAACAGACTGTTCAACAATCATTACCTGCAACTTCAACCACAGTTGACTGGTGATCTTCCTGGCAGTCCTCCAGTGCTGCATAAATCCTAGGGACTGCCCTTGCTACTTGACCCACTATTTCTGCTTCTTGCATGTTGTAAGCTGGCCTTGCACGTTCATTCTCAAGTGGACAATATCTGTGCAAGTGGGGTCCTTCACATTTCCAACATTTGAGTGGACCTTTATTCTGTTGTGGATCTTTAGGCTTTCCACTCGTCATTCCAACTGGATTACTCGCAGCTTGGGATGGTTTCTTCTGCTGATTCCTAAATCTAGAAGGTTTGAACCCTTTCTTTCTTTGGTCAAATTTCTCAATCTTCTTGTCCTTCTAGGCCTTATGGTAATTAGGTTTATTTTTTCTTTGCTCATAGCAATACTTATCCTTCCTTATTGCTTCTTCAAGAGTTCTAGGTTCATAAAACTCAATTCTTTCTTTGTAAGACTGAGGCAATCCACTCAAAAACTGCTAGACCTTCACTTTTTAATCTCTGATGTATCAGACATACCTCAACAATTCCAATAATTTATTTTCATATTCATCCATGGTCTACTGTCCCAGTCTCAGCTCATGGAACTCCTTAATCTTGTCATCATAATACCTGTCAGAGAGGTATTTTTGCTTGAAATACTTCTTGAATTGTTTCCACTTCATTCTCCTTTCACTGATCCTCTTTACTTGCTTGAAGTGTTCCCACCAAATGGATGCTCTCCCATTTAGATTGAATATGGCAACTCTTGCCTTCATGTTTCCTGAATAATCCTACACTTGAAAGTACTTATTTATCCCAAGGAGCCAAGCTTCAGCCTCTTGTCCAGTCTTTACCTCACCATCAAATGTAGGAGGTTTAGCTTTCTTAAATTCATCCCGAGAGAGATCCCTATGGTGTCTCCTTCTTTTCCTTTTATGAGAGGGTGAGCTTGTATCCCCACTGGATTCTTCAAAGTCAAATGATCCACTAGAATTCCTTCTCCCTCTCCTAGTTCTACTCTTATTTCCTTTCGGTCTTGCTGTACCTCATCCAAAGTCTATATTTCTTTGCAAGTCTGTCAAACTCAGCAACATAGCAGCATTCAATTGATGCTGCTCTTCCTAGGCTTTAATCAAGCTTCTCATGGTGGCTGCAACATCTGATAGTGTCGCTTGGAATCTCCTTGCATTAGACTCTATGTCATCATTTCTGTTACAGAAATTTTATCCCATGGCATATCCCACATGCTCGTAAGAATCCCAAGCATCATATCCATCATGGGTTCTCATAACTGAACCACCTCTAACTTACCAAACTGCAATTTCTGAAATACTGCCCTTGAAGGTGACTATGATTCTGCAAACGTGTTAGTAACACAACTGTTAGATACATACCTTAATAATAAAAAAATAGAACTACTTACCTTCTCCTGGAAAAATCATAAAATAACCATTTTGCTTAAACACAAAATCTTTCTCTTCTTGTTCATCCCTGTAATCAACTGACAGTCTGCTGAAAAATCCACTGAAAAACAGCTAGAATTCGCTGAGAAATCCCACTAGGAAAAACCCAAATTTTCCTTTTTCCCAATCGGATCTCTTTCCCACTAAATTTTCGACACTTCGGCAACCCAATCCACAATTTTCGTCCGACACTCATCGATGGCCCTAACAACCAACATTTTTCACTATGTTGGATCTTCAGTCGTCTAAGCTTCTGGACTACTACCGGCGATGCCAAGGACTATTGTGTATGGGTGACCTCATCAACTGATTCCTCTGATGCGTCGGTGATCATAAACATTACCCACTATGGCATCGACGAGGAAACTAACTCCATAACACCGTATCCGCAATCGGAGCTACTGTCCATTGGTTGGATAGTTCCTTAGCCAGCTGCAACGGTGTGTAGCAATCCCTGTATTTTTCACAGCCATAACCCTGTCAGCGGTTAGAATTGGATCTACTTATTCATCGGACGTCTAGTTCCATAGGCATCCACAATGGTAATCAGCGAACCAACTGTGGGTTCCGTGGACCATAAACTCATCAGCTGTCAGAATCTCTATCCACTATCGGTGGTTGAAGCCTCTAATCCATCAAAAGGATAGTCCATTAGACAGCCGCAACGATGGATGCACGAACGACTAAATTCTTCCAACGTTCATCGATGGTCCGTTCAACTAAACTTCTCTGCCGTATCGGTGCTCCAATATTCTAATATTTTTTGATGTGTCGACGATCCAGACAACGAATTTCTTTCGATGCATCGGCACCTTCATCCTCTAACTTTCACCGATCACCGATGGTCTCAACACTTAGACAAAAAAATTTGAAAATTTTCTTCTTCTTGCCGCTGCATCGGTTGCTTCATCCTCTAAACTTCGTCGATTGCCCTGACTAAGTGAGCCATCGTTTCGGTGGTCTTCATGGGATCTCTGTCGACATTTCGACGGTTCCATCTACTAATTTTCACCAATGATTCCCATACTTAGATAATTTTATGAAATTCTCTTTTCTCCTCCGCGTTGGTGCCCTTATCATATAATTTTCGTCGACATTGCAGTGTATTCATCATCTCTTTTTCGGTGAAACTTCCTTTTTCTTCCCCCGACGATTGCCACTTCATCAGCTGCGCCATCAACTAAACTTTGGCGACGTTCGGTGGTCAGATCATCTAATATTTTTCGATGTATCAGCAATCCAAAAAACTAGCTTCTGTCGACGTCTTCCGACTCATTGGCCGCTCCATCATCTAATTTTCGGTGATCTTTCACTTAATTGGAGCCACCGTTTCAGTGTTTTCCAGGTCTAAATTGTGCCGATGTATCATCGGCAGTTCCATCAACTAAACTTAGTCGATCGTCAACAACTTCTGAACTTCGCCAAATTCCAAAATGTTCAACACTTAGAAAATTTTTCCTCTAGGCTCCACATCAGCTGTGCGATCACCTAATTGTCACTGATCCAAACAACTAAACTCCGTCGATCACCGATGGCCACTTTCGAATAGTCTTTCAAATAAAAAGGGCCGGTGTTTCGGCGGTCTTCGGCTATTCTCCACCAAAACTGCGGCTCCAACTTCCACTAATTTTCGTTGACGGCCGACGAACACTTAGAGAAATTTCATGAATTTATTCCTCCGTCGTTGTATCATTGGTGGTTCCCTCAGCTATACTTCATTGATTCTTCGGTGGTATTCTAGTGATCTCTGCCACTTTTTCAGCTGGTCGATCCACTGAATTTCACCAATACACTTGACTAATTTCCGTCGTCACCGGGGTCTGTATTGGACGGCCGTTAGACTAATCTGTTCGCTGCATCGTAAGGGCTTCCCATTAAGTCTTCCAATGCGCCAACGGTCTGTCACTTAGAAGAATTTATGAAATACTTTTCACCTGCCCCTCGTTGGGTGGCCATCTACCTATACTTTCCAATGTATCTGAGGATCTTCCCACTTAGTCCTCCGATGATCCGACGAGCTCGATACTTAGAAAATTTTTCCAACAATTTTTTTTTGGCATTCATATTTCTTCCTGCTGTGCTCTGGAAACCTGCCTTTGCTAACTGGTCTTTCACGGCCCATTCAGGCCCATGCTGCAACCTTTGCTTTGATACCATACTATAACATCCCCGACCCTCCGACCGGTAAAGCGGATGCTACTATATACCAAACATCCGGGAAACTAGCCCCATGAACATGTACATACATATAAAATGAAGGAAAATTCTTGAAAGTAAAACATGCATACATGATTATCATTCAGTAGAAACAAAACCATTGATTCATTCAAGCATACCACATGTTCATCATAATTCATTAATAGTAAATATGATTGCAAAAGCATATTAGTCAAGAATACTTATCTTATAAGAGTTGTCCCGCAACTAGCTACGTCGCTGCACTGTTCCACCCAACCATAGGCTAACGTGCTCCTTAATCTGTCAGTAATGCTGCCACCCCTGAGCTGAGCATGATTCCCCAAGGAATAAGGAACTATCAGGCTTACACATAGCCAAGGATAACAAAACATACCAATCCAACACAATTGGGTTTGTCAGGCAGACAACAGATCATCCAAGCCAACACAGTTGGGTTTATCAAGCCATCCAGGAGTTGGGAAAGGCTAAATGCTAAGCTGGTGAGCTCATTGAAGAGATAAGGATACCTACACCAGAACTAACCTAACTTCTAGGACACCCACACACACCCAACATAAGGAAATCAGTCCTTTCTCTGCTCCACAGTCCCTCAGGCCCTGACCTCCTTTCCAGTGCTATTCAGGGGTTGTGGAGAAGAAAGCCATCCCTCTAGCTCTGTCTATGTGGTTCCCAAACCCACCAGGTTTGTCAAGAAAATAAGGCCCTCATCACCACCCCAATACAATCCAAAGACCAACCACTGCATGAACGCAGTAAAACCAACAATTACAGCTTTGATAGGGGAAAACAAATCACTAAGTCATTCTTGGCCCTATCGTGGCCAAAAAAACTCAATGGTAACCTATAGTAGCTCCAAAGCATGAGGGAAAACATAGCCAACACAACGTAGGTACTCATAGCTACCACCGATTAGGGAAGAACAAAAGCCGATCTCAAAATGAAAACCACCGAAACATTTCACAGTTCGATAAGGGAAAAGGGGAAATCGATTCTCTGCATAGACCGAAGGAAGAACATAACCCAAGCCCAATTGGTGCATGAGGCCAAGGAAAAACAATAGTGTCTCTGCATGAGATGGACAGTGAAGAGAAATCTTTCCCATGAGGAATGAACAGCAAAAATGATGGAGAGTTTTTCCAAATGGTGCGTGAAGGTGATCAAAATTGGAGAGAGTGGGAGAGTGGAAGCGTTCCTTGTTTTTTTTCCTTTCCCCATGTGAATGAAATGATCCAGATGGAGGAGGGTGCATGTGGACAGGCCTACCACCCACCACTACCCAGAAAAATAACATCCCTCAACTAACATCAGGGTTTGTTATACAGCTGATTGGCACCTCTCCGTCCGAGTGCTGACATCCCTCAGGTCGGCACACAAAAGGACACTTATGGATTGAGGTTTGCCCAGTTTCATT
>LPNX010486450.1:0-18702 GCA_001517045.1 Pseudotsuga menziesii
TAAAATTTTAAGACTCACTCTATTGATTATAACGTCAAATAAATATCTCATATTAATTATGTAGTGTTGTGTCCCGTTAAGGAGGAAAAAGGACAAACTCTACCTCACAATGGCTTGAAATTATAGGATGTAAACTGAATACATTCGTCCCGAACTTAAGGTTATAAACTTATTAATATAGTTTGAATCTATTAATAAAATGACTCCTTTGTTGTAAAGAAGACATGTGACTGATTTTCCATGATATACACTTACCTACCAAATGTGATTGTAGTCGTGTAGGTTAAAATGAAATAATGATGCTTACAATTTAGAGCTAATTGGTTATGACTAACTGGAAAATCCTTGCAATGAGGAAGAAAAACATAGTTTTTTTCTAGGAAAAATATTTTGAGGAAAAGTGCAATGAATTGTAGCCATTGTGCTGTCGTTGTATCCCTTTATATGTTAGATATAATAATAAATAAATTAAAAATTCTTGGTGGACGTAGCCCCTGGTTAAAGGTGAACCGCGTATATTGGTGTCCTTCTTATGTTTTCATCTGTTGTGTTTCATCACAGTATTGTTTAATATTTAGTCATTTCTATTTTATTAAATGGTTGTTTAAGTTTAGTATCTATTTATGAACATGTGGATAGAAATGAAGATTATTGCCTATATGTATGTGTTCCTCAATGTCATCCAAGAAATGGAAATGAAACTTCCATTCAAATAATAATAATTGAATATGAGGTGGGATAAAATTGTGTTATGTAATCATCATGAATCTGAGTCTTAATTATTATGTTGATCATCTTATGTTTTTGTAGTTAATTACTCTCTTGATTAAATGATTGGATTATCCACTATATTATTCTTGAGTTTCATAATGATGGTAGGGGTCTTTACACCATTATGCTAAGTTACAACTAAAGACCCTATGCAAACCTGGTGTTAAACTATTTTTTTATGATTTCAATGGGAAATATTAGGCGTGAATATTTGAAATCTTACTCACAAATTATTTGCAGGTATTTATAAAAATTACCTTAGAATAATGGTTGAGACCATGTAATTAGTATTGGTATTGAACATAAAACGTTGTAGAGTAGTAATTGAAGCATATGTTCTTTATACATGTTCAATATATGTGAAGATAGTTATGTTTAACAATATTTTACATTAGTTTAATATGAATAACGATGTTATAAGAAAGGAATAAAAGTACAAAAAAAAATCACCCGATCTGCCAAGAAGTAAAAGAGGAGATTGTGTTTTTTTACACTTATGGATTGTCAAACCCTAAGCAAGTTTGAATGGATTCCATGAGACTTGTGGATTTTCCAACCCCAAGTAAGTTCCAATGGAATTTTTCTTAATCCGAGGCATTGTAACATTTTCTACTATGAAATTGAATGATTAATTGTACATGTATATTATCACACAAAATGTAATATAACAAAAATGAATGTATCTTATCAATACTTTTATATTTTGTTTCATTTCCGAACACACAAATTTCAAATTATACAAAATGTTACACCATATTGCAAAAATCCATCTAAATACATAGATGAATAAATGGTAGACGTCCTCCTTGTAAGTAATTGAATTGATAAACAATGGGTATTTTGGCTCCATCAATAATGACCTCATGAATATATCATAGATTCTAGTCTACTCTATTGACTGTGGTGATTTTATCTACTCAAGTAAATGTGGTAACTTAATTATATTATGTTTTAGTCTATTTAAGTTAATGGTATCATACAAAATGTAATATTAGTCAAATCAATGCATATTAATAATACTATTAGACCATATTACTCTTCCCAATTCACATATTTAAAATTAGAGCGATATTAGATCATAACCCAAATCTCTATCTAAATATACAGATCAATAGATTATATATCTCCCTTAGTTTAGCTAAATCAAAATAGGGTTTCAACCATTTAAAGATAGCGATTCTATCTACTCTACTTATTATGGAAACCTAATGAGATAAGGTTTTTGATTATTTAAATGAATGATATCACATAAAAATAATTAAAATTAAATGATACCATACAAAATGGTTAGAATGAATGGATGGAAAGCTATGGAAATCATGTCTATTCTTTTTGAATTTATGCAATGAAAAATAATAGAGGTGTTAATATATAGTCAAAATAGTAAGAGATCAAATTAGGTTTGAATTATACAACTATGGTGATTCTATGTACTCTAATAACTATGATAACTAACTCATTTAAATTAGGGTTTCAACTATTTAAATATGGTGATTCTATCTAATTGGCTAAGAAGATTAAATATTTGACTATTTAATTGTGATGATTCTATATACTCGGATCACTATGCATAATTGAATCAAATTAGTGTTTGTACTGTTTAATTAAATGATATTATGCAAAAAGTAATGATCCAGAAACAAGATCTTTGCTACTCTATGACGTTAACATGAATTGCATAAAGAGCATGAACGAAGCTCACAAATCCATAAGAAGAGAACCAAACAGCATAGACAACAGTCACATAAAGACAACAAGTTGATAACGAAGTTCATCTAGGATGGACTACGTCTCCGGGCCTGCTTCTCAATAGGAGGGCCGATCTATAATCTCAGCATGAAGCAAAATACATGGCAATGATACAATGATACCTTGGCGACAATGTTCAGGAAGAGAACCGCTGCCCAAAACACAACAAGACTGCTTCCAGCAACTCCGAAGCCTGAAGACAGTTTAGAACGAGTATAAACACTCGTACCTTCCTCCTACAGAGCTACGCAATCTCCATTCTCTCCTTTAGCTACAAAGTCTCCACTCCAAGGCATGAGTGGGAAATGGAAAATGAATGGGTTTATATAGGTTGGCTTTCCCTTCTTCACATGACTCTCATGGATTCCTTTGGTTGCAACTAATTTGCCTATCTTGGCCTTGGTTACAACTTCCCTAAGTTGGTTTTCATGTGGTTGGGCTTTTAAGAACATAAACCAAAAATATGGTTCATGCCCACATGTCCATGGGTTTTCACATTTAGTTACTTCCCCATAATGACATTTACAAAATCCAACAATAATCCATTACATACCAAAATCCTTCTTTTAAATAGCATGTTGGTTTTTTCAACCATAAACCAACTTGTTACAACTTCTTTACAAATATGGCATGTTTGTTTTTTTGGTTACAACCACGCATTAACTTCATAACAACTCAAGGAATAAAATAAATGAGTAATATGTGAGTAATTTTTCTACTCACTTCAAATATTAATCATTTTACAATTTCTCATGAATAAATGCATGAATGTCCTAAAACTCATTTTAAGCACAAATGCATGCATGCTAGTCATCATGCCACTTCATCATGCCATGTCACCATGCCACATCATCATGCCACATCAGCATGCCATGTCATCATGCCACATCATCATGCCATGTCAGCATGACACATCATCATGCCATGTCATCATGCCATATCAGCATGCCATGTCATCATGCCACATCAGCATGCCATGTAGCATGCCATGTCATCATGCCACATCAGCATGCCATGTAGCATGCCATGTCATCATGCCACATGTCACCTTGTGTTTGGTCCGTACTGTATGGATACCACGTGTCATCCTCTGAGTGGTGCCACATCATCATGTTTGTACAGTAAGGATGCCACGTGTCACCTTGTCAGTGGTGCCACGTGGCACCTCTTTTTGCCAAATTTGCCTGTTGACCTTATAGAACAGAACGCGATACCTTTCTCATACGGAGTCCGTTTGAGGTGAAACGAACGCCGTTGGAATCGTCTCGACGATCCCTTCTATCTAGTGCTAGTTTTTCTAAGATTGGAGGACTTCAAAATTTTTCCTTCTTGGATCCTCCTGGATCAAGTAATCTCATTGAAATCAATGCATCTTAAGAATAATATGATACAAAACTTAATATCAATTAAATCAACCCATATTAACAATACTATTAGATCATATTCCCAATCCATAGATTTAAAATTAGAGGGATATTATATCATAATGCACATGTCGATCTTTACATATAGGTTATTTATTAATAGATCATAGAATATGTAAATATTACAAAATTATTATTATGATTATATAATATCTAACACATTGCTCTATTAACTTAAAAATACATAATCGCACACACTGAATAAAATAGATGGTGACTGGGTGTATCTAGTTACAAAAAAGATCACAATACATAATCCAACATATTTTCCATTGTAATTATTTCAATTTTGAATCATGTTGTAAATAATAACACATAAATCTTACAAATATGTAAAATTACATTAATTAATTAATTATGAAGTAAAATTATTATTTACCCAAAACTAATAAGTTTCTCCCATAAGTGATAAGACATAAATTCTACAAATAACCAAAAGTTCCATCGTTAAGTGATTATGAAGTAAAATATTAACAATTTATATAAATATTGATTAGCTTGCAATTATTACAAAAATAATATATAACTCATTGTTTTATTATTAACATAACAATACATAATCCAATATAATTACCATTATAATTGTTTTATAATTTTTTCTTACTTTTGTTTGAGTTTACATGTGCCACCTCACCCCTTACATATTTGACAAAGTGATTTTCATGCTCAATTCTCATAGACTAACACGAATGGAAAAACCTTTCCACCCATGGAATTTTAGGCATAAACCAATGCCCTGTTTCGCTATGGAGTTCATGAGAGTTCGTTCTAATATTGGCTATATTAATTTTATTTTGTGAGCTAGTTACTACCGGGAGATACTTATGATCTTCCAAATTACTATTAATGACCTCCTTATAGTATCTTAATTTTCTCTTAACCGCTAAATTTTCCTCACGCCACAAGTTCTCTTTAAACTTAGAAGTAATAATATTTTTGACATTATCAATGTTCTGCAAAATGTTGATGTCATCAATGCCCAAATGGTTTAACAAAGCCATGGTATATTTACACTAGCACCACTTAAGGCATAGTTGGTTTTCACCTGAGTTCAAAGTAGTTTTAGGAAGTCTCTCTTTTCCCATATTATTTATCTTATTATTGTACATGAGGTACCTAGTAATATCCATTCCCTCGATGGGGGAAAGACCCACTTCTATGAGGTCAATAGGATAAGCATGGATAATTTTAAGGGCTATATAGAGCCCATCAGATATATTAAGAGGATTAAAAAAAATTGGTGGGCTACTTTCTCATATGGAAATGGGTTTTTCAGCTAAAACATATTCTCCCAATATTTATTAGAAAATAAAGAAATCGAAAACGAATAGCCTCCCACTTATTAATGAGGAAAATGAAAAACAAATTCCCCTAGTAAAATATCAGTCCAATCTATATTTCACCTCCAATTTCTAGAAAAAATGTAGTGAAATCACTCCTTTTCCCCCAATTTTGAATAATGGAGGCTCCCAAGAGTTATTTCACCCTCCATTTTCCTTGTAATATAAGCATATGGTTGCATTATCCTGTATTTTTAGTCAATTTCATGTGATACTTTCTTTGATCCCTTGGTTTCCTGTATTGGAGGGAAAATAAGGGATTATTTTGTTCTATATAAAATCTATAGTGATTCATGGTTCACCCACATTATATTTCACTTTCAAGGTGAAGGTTTTCATTGATCTAATTCCACTTTTCATTCTTAGTTTTCACGACATTCTAATATTCGCATAACATCTCCGCTATCGAAAGCTCAAGTCTTGTAGGGGAATGACACACATGCAATTTACCAGAGAATACAAACTCGCATCAATATTTTTATCCAATAATTAATGTGGTATGATTTTTATCATTCTTTTTATTCCTTTTTATTGACAATTACAATAGATTATTATATTGTAAATTTACCTTTTATCATGATTTTTATCATGGATGATTTTTTAGGCCTATTGAATTCTAGGGCACTCTTGATTCTTTGAGCTCATTCAGTGTTATCAAGATTTTATTCTATCCTAGGAGTACTGGTTCCATGAAGTGTTATACTAAGCTCAAAATATATGATTTATTTTATGCATTATCATGTTTAAACTATTAGCTGACATTGACATGTTGATAGTGGATGCTACTCTTGATGGAGATACACCACATGGTTTTTATATAATCAAACTAAATTTGGTTTAGTTGTTTAAAATGTGATTTTATTAGGGTCTTTCTCTACAATTATTATTGGATCGAAGGCATTAATGAGGCTATATATGTTCTTATTTTGTGTATGTTATTGTTGATGTTTGGGGTGTTTGTAATATAAATGAATGCACATTGAATATAATGATTGGGCTATAGTGGAATGGTCATTATTTTGGTTGTCTTATTAAGGATTTGTTTAAAGCATAGTGGTAATTTATTTTATTTGTATTGAGAAGTTCATGACTAGTATAGTTTTAATTCGTATTGCCAAGTAAAATGTTTTTTGGTGATTTGTTTTGATGTGTAATTGCTATCATCATCAAAAAATGGATCTAGTTATGTATGATAAATATATGATTTAGTTGGAACATGATACTTTATCTCCGTCATGATTGTATATAATATGTACATGGCATGTTTGACATGATATGTAGACATTATGCTATTTGATCTATAGTCTTTTGCATTCAATGAAGGTGCTAAAACAAATTTACCACATTTTGCATGATTTTAAAAATTTCAAGGAAATGGATACAAAGACCTCAGTTTATTTGAGAAAAAGTAGTCTTTAACATAGTAGTTCTAATGATATGTGTGATGCTTCATTAATGTGCTTTTTATTCTTGTTAGTGTATGTTCATATTTCTATTAACCATTGCAGATTTCTAACTAACTCTAAAAATTCTAAATAAAATGACATAATTCATATTTTGATTGTCAACAAAAGAAATGAAAAAATGACATTTGTATCTATCAGCATATAAGCAGGTTATTTTTCCTTAGAGGGTATCTTAAAAATGAGATATTTGGAAAATAAGATAATTCAGACTTCATACACTATATTAAGTTTGTGGGTCTTGATAATACTCCACATTGCAATAATGGTCTGTGGGTGCCATAATCACTCTGCAGTGTAAAGTGTACAATTCTATCAGGTTGTTAGTATGTCAATATTTGGGTCACCACATGTCTGTTGGACCATTAAGGGACGAGATAAAAAGTGGAGTCCCCACATTCCTTGAATCTAGTTAGTGTAGTTTTGTTTCACCATCACCTTGAGTTGTGAGTAGCCCAATACTGCTTGTGTAATGTATAAATAAATCCATGCTCTCCTCATTCATGCATTTGTTCATTTGAGGGTCTAGGAGTCGAGAGAGTCAAAATCTGGTATATGCTCTTCTATTGCACTATCTTAGTAATCTGTACAATCAAAAGATAAGTATTCCTAGCAAAATATTCACCAAGATGTTACAAGGATTTATAATTTGTTCGCCAAGTTTTTACAATCGTTCTAATTCAATGAAACATTCACCAAAATTTTATGATATCTTATAATGTAGTGAAATATTCGCCAAGATTTTACAAGATTCCATAATAGAATAAAAGATTAGCCAAGAATTATATGTACATATTATACTATTGATAAAATAGCCTTCATTTTTTCCTATATATTAGGTAGATTCTCCCATTTATTATACATATAAATTTCAAGGGTATTGTTTCTAAATTATCCCTGAGGATAAGGCGTATCATTTTTAATTTTGAGGTTATAAGTTATAAACTGCTTCTGGATTTTCTCAAACTTCCTCCAAGATTCTATAGAAATGTAGCATCCCCATACTTCATAACCATACAAAATAATAGGGATCAAAATAGTTTCAAAGAGGAACTTATTTTTATCCCACATGAGAAGATTGGTTGATTTACAATTATTTTCAAGACCAAAATAGTATTTCCACCCTCCATTAACACTTTTCTCAATGTTATGGTCCCAATTAAAATTGTGATGAATATCAATTCCGGGATACTTGTAAGATGTCACTTACTCTATATTTCTATTATCATAAATAAAATTTGCATAGGTGTATTTCTTAGATTTTATAATTATGATTTTTGTCTTGTCGGTGTGCACAGTCATACCCATGTCAGAGAAAAAATATTTAAGAATTCTTAATTTCTTATTGATATCATAAGGACTCCTTTCTGTAAGAACAATATCATAAACATAAAGTAGGAGGATAATAACTATTTCATCTAAGATTGTACCAACACAACTTGCTTCTTCTAAACACCTTTCTATCTTATCAGTGTAAATGTCAAAAGGGGTGGGGAAGAGGGGGAAACCTTGTTTAGCTCCAATATTAAAATTTATATGAATTGTACAACTATCACTATTCTTAGACTTGGACTCATGACCTTTTTGCATAAACTTATCACAATATATCTCAACTCAAAAGGAACCTTGTGCTCTTCTATCCTATTCCACAGGTTATTTCTAGGAAATGTATCAAAATATTTTTAAATCCACAAAAAAAAAGGTCATACTTATTATTACTACATTCCTCTACAATGATATTAAGCATAATGAGGTGGTCCATGGTTGAATTATGCCTTATAAAACCTTCTTGTCCTTTATCTTGCTTACCTTCCATTTCTAGTCATTCATTGATATTCTTTTCTAAGATAATACCATTTAACTTAGCTAAGAGAGGGTCAATCATAATACTTCGATAATTAGAGGTGTCGTTTTTATCACCACTTTTGATAATAGGAATAATGAGGCTTCGATTACAAGGTGTATAAAACCGTTTCTTGACCAGTTGTTGCAACTGCAACATTTTCCCAAAATTCCAAAAAAACTTTCGGGACCCTCCTTTGTTTTATTAGCTTGATTTTCTTCTTTAACTTGATTCACTGATTCTTCAGAAAGATTTGTTCCTGAAATGATCCATGTTTGTTTTGTCTTTGAATGCGTTTCAAGAGTTTGATTCGGGAAAGGATTCACTAGCAACCTCGGCGTTGCGGAGGAATAATGAGTTTCAGCCTCGTTATTTTTCTACGACGCGTTTGTCGGCTGACCTTTGGTTTTGACTCATAGCGTATTGTTATTTTAGTGGCTACAGTTGCGGACGGCAGATGGAAAGGTCTCTCGATTTTTGCTTTGTTTTTTGTAAATCCTCACGTTGTTGTTTTCACCGCTCCGCAAGCCTTGTGATTCCTCCATTGCAGCTGCTAAAAGCATTAGCCTTCTGATATTTTATTTGATTTTCCTTCGATCTTTGCGTATTGCGGATTGATTTATCCTTTGTGGCTCCACTGTTGCGGCTCCTGATTCCACTAAGGTTCCGACGATTAGTCCTACGAAGCTCCGATCCGTTTCTTCCTCGCGGACATCCTAGTGGTTTTCCCTCCTGTCGTTGCGAAGGGAATATCCTTGCGTCCTCCGATCCATAGTTTTTCATCGTCCAATATTTTTCCCCTCCGCCTATATATATATGGGACCGGATGTTTGGATTATCCTATTGTTATTTCAACTCTCGCTCTCGTGTGCGGTCGTGTTCTCGAGCTTGGTCGGACCTTGCTGTCGGTGTATGCTCATTCCAGGTGGCTTCAATTGTGGAAGCTTGACTACCCTTCTTTCTGATGTCCACGCAGCGTTTCCAGGTAGACTCCTCGTTGCATTATCCCCTTCTGTTCGAATTTTGGTTGATTTGCTATGGTTGGGTTTTCCCATGGTCATTTTACCTTTGGCCCCGTTATTTACTTGTATATATAGTTGGGGATTTGTATCATAACTATCTGTGGGGGGGTGTTTTCACACACAGGGTAGTTTTTTTACCGCGGCCTTTTGTTAATGCAACCCTGCGCTTAGAGAATAGGGGGATTGGTGCAGACGGTCGTTATGCTGTCCGCACCAATCCGCCCTGTGTGATGATGTTTTGATGGGGGACAATTTTTCGTGGATTTCCTTTGATCCTTAGGCTAGTTTCCTCCCTTTCATGCTGCCCGTATCCTTCAGACCAATCGCATTTCACTGCGCTATCCCGCGTGCCCGGTTCACGACCATTTTCGAATCCATGCCGGCGGAAGGAGATATATCACTGCACATAAGTTTTATTGATCATAGATTGCATGGGTAGTATTTTTTTAAAGCACACCGCTGGTAGGGCTGAAATAATTTCTATTGGTTTTTCCTGCGCGACGCGATGATCATGGCGCCCGCAGATAGCCGGAGTTTTCTTCATTTCAATGTAAATTTGTTTCCCACTCGATATTGGTTAATAAAGCTATTTGGTATTAGAAAACAGTGTTAGCTTACACATATTTGCTTCATTTAAGTAATTTCTGTCATGCTAAACATAGATGAAGTGAAACATTACACTCTGTTGTCTCAATGTTTGCGACTTATCTAGAAATGGCTTAATGTTTATAATTGCATATATGACAGGAAGATTCTGAACTCGAAATGTCGAAGAGGCAAAAGAAGAAGGCCCCTGTGGTCGAGGAGGAGCCCAAAGTAGAAGTTGTCACCAAAACCGAGTACATCTATGAGGACACCAAGTGCATATCTTGTGTAGATCCCGAGTACCAATGGGGAGAGATATATAGATTGATCACACGCTGAGAGGTGCCTGATATGGGCTTGGAAGAAGAAGGCATTTATGCCAACATAGAGAGATATTCACTGATGAAGATTTCCACCAGAACACAGCTCTTCCCATGCTCTGAAGTGATTGGTTGGATTCTGCCCCTGGCTGATGTAACCATGATGATCCTGGAGAATGCGGACAAACAAGGCTATGCTGCTTATAGCCCAGGATATGTAGCAATGGCCTACCACCTGCCAGAAGCACAAGTTTTTCTGTCTGACGATTGGTTAAATAACATTAGATTGTACCTTGTTGAGACCATTAAAAGAATGTTGTTATCAAGAAAACATTTCAGAACCAGGCCTACAGGAGAGTATGATACATCAAGCTTAAGGGCCCCGTACAGGTTCATAGCTTTAATGCTTAATAGGATTTTTGGGAGAGCTCACGGCAGGTTCTTCAAATTGGAATGGATGCCAGTTATTTTTTATGTTGCCACCCAGGGGACCATTTTCAACTGGGCCAACATAGTATCAAACAGTCTTTCATCCTACATGGCCTCATCTTTGGGAGGAGTGTCCCAAAACAGGTCAGAATTTTATATGAGTTCCATACTCGTCGATTGTATATTGTGCAATCAACCTTTCCCTGGACTAAGGTGCATCTGGGACAGGGATAGGATGCATGTTTATGCTGCATACAAACTGCTATGGGTGCATAAATACCATAGTCATTACCATGAGTTCTGCAAACAGTTCATCATGCCATTGTATATGCTCATTTTCCTTAAGAAGTGTGATTGCATGTCAGAGGAGGCGTTACAAGTAATTGAAAACTATGCAGATTACTATCTGATTGAGGATGGCCTCTACTTCAGAATGTTTGGAGGTTCAAGAGCACCCTCCCTATTGCCCAAATATGCCACCGACTACATCATTCACAAGGAGGCAGTTAGGCAAGTCTTCCCAGATGGCATAGGAAGCTTTTTGTTCGAACATAAGAAGGTTGTCTACCCCCCTTTGCCTTTCAAGTTAGGAAGTTACAGGTTTACCAAGGTGAAGAAAGCAGATTAGTTTGTGGAAGAGTTGGAAAGGTTTCATTTTGGTGAGATGCCCTTCCATAGAAATGATTCTCACAGCAAAGTGGCTGAGCACTGCAAAGAAAACAATGTCCATTTCGAATACACCCACCATTGGGATAGGGAAGAATCTATCTTCTGCAGTGCTTTGAACATGACAGCCTTGAGGAGAAGGTTCAAGAAGAAGATAACCACAAAAGGTGGGAAGGGGCAGGATGAACAAGCCAAAGCTGATGAAGAAGCAAGGAAACGAAATGAGGAAGCCCAAGGCTGGCACAAGAAGCTGCAGGGTGGTTGCAGGGAGAAGAGGGAGAGAAAAGAAAAGTTGCACAAGAGGTAGCTAGAAAAGCAGAGGAAGTTGCAAGGAATGAAGAAGAAGAAAAGAAGAAGAAGCTTGATGAGGAGTTACAGAAGCAAGAAGCAGAGAGGCTAGAGCTGATGCAGACAGAGATAGAACAGTCAGTCACTGACATAGCTGGAGGACAGACCCAGGACATTGAAAACCGCGAGGTTCAGGACCTAGAAGTACCAATTGCTAGCACACTTGGACAGTATGTGGTCCCTACACTGAAGCTGGTCCCCTTTGAACAGAAGAAAGGGGAAGAAATACCTGATTTTAACATTGTTTTCTACGACAAGGAAAGAAAGAGGATAGTAAAGAGAACAGAAAGGAAGATTGAAACAAGAGATCTGCCCAGGAAAATGATAACGGATACGCCCGTTGTATTTGGAACAGACCAAGATCTGAGATTCACCATTAGAGCTAGAGCTGCACTGATTCAAGCTTTGGAAGATAATGTGGACAAAATTATGACAGACTTGGAGCAATCCAAGAGGTCCTCTGCTCAACTAAAGGACACATTGAGAAAGGAGAGAGAGGAAAGCAATAAGCTGAAAAGGAAATATGAGGACATGAAAAAAGAGATAAGGTCTTCGAAGGATAAACTGCAGCTCCTCCAAGCGGAGAAACAAGTTAGGGGAAATACATAGGAGTGTCTGGAGAGAGTGCAGTAAGAGTATCAAGAGCTTAGGGTGGAGAAGGAACAACTACTGGGAAGGATAGAAGGCTTGGAGCTGCAAAGGACCACTTTGGAGGCAAGTGAGAAGCAAGCTCAAGAACAAACGTTGAAGCTTCAAGAGCATATTTCTTCTTTAACAACTGCTCTAGAAGAAGCAAGAGAGTAGCAGGTTTACCTCCAATCCTTCAAGGAGCATGTGCTAGCACAAAAGGCCAAGATGCTTCAGCTGCAAACCGCCATAGAAGAAGAGAGATGTAAAGTTTTGCAAATAGATGGCCGATTAGAGGAAATTCTGGAGACTTCCTCTTATTTTGTTGATAGATCTCAGGACGTCATGGAAGTTCTGACAGCAAGAATGACAAGGTTGGAAAATAATGAGGAAACTCCTATAGAGCTTCCCTCGAAAGATTGGAGAGCCCTTCAGCAGGATTATGACTTATTAGAGTTTTCTATAAACACAGCAGAAGATTTCAAAAAAGCTGTTAGGAAGACAAAAGGAGCATGTGCAGAATTCTTTACAAGGCTCCTAATTACCTATAATCGATGCGAAGTAGCAACTGAACAAAGAATAGAGGCTTTTCCTGATCACGACTCATTTGTGGAGATTTTGCAGAGGAGGTATCAAGAGGAAGAAGCTAAAGTACAACACATTAAGGCCCTCGACGACGAGATCTTGAAGAGTGAAGTAGATCATTCCGCCATCAGTGTGTAGCTATTGGAGGACCAACTGCGTTTGAGTGCAGCTAGAATTGAGGCCATCGGGAACCAAGCTGCTAATTTCAAGATAAACATTCAATTCTTGGAACCTTGTGTGTTTGAAGGCATTGTCTCTAAAGCTTTGGCATGGAAGAAATTTTTGAATACCCAAGTGGGGCCCTCCACATAAATGATCATTCACTTTTGTAATATGTAATGATTTTGTAAACATTTGAGGAAAGCGAAATTTTGGGAGGCAAAGAGTTGGGAAGCGCATGGGTCATTTGTGAGCAGCCCACCATTCTCATCCTTTTGTACAAATATAGGAAACTTAGAAGAACATGGGGGTTTTTCCTAGTTAGACATGAAAAGCGATATTGTAAGAAGAACTACTTTTTTTTGCAATAAAGAATTATTGTTTGCTTGTTGGAGAAATATTGGTGGGACTTTCAAATGTTATGCCGTGGATTGCGGAAAGATGAACTATTTTGTTTTTCCAGCTTTTGTCCATAAACCGTGAGATCGTTCTAACTCTTTGAGCCTATGTTCTTGTTTGAATGTTTTCTGGTTCATTCTGTGGATTTACCACCATGAATAATGTATGTTGTTCATAAACAATTGGCTATCTAATTGTCTAAATATCTCTAATCATTCATGTGTTGTAGGAAGGAATATCAGCTATCTGTAATTTCTCTTAATAATGCATGCACAATACACATTACTCATAAATAAGTTACAATTTTGCTCCCTGGGGATAGATAGATAGATAGATAGATAGATAGATAGATAGATAGTTTTATTTTATTACTGCATATGTGATCGAGATGCTTGTGAGTTCTAAGATGAGAGGCAAGAACCTGCGCATCACGTTATGACTGCTCCTTGCATCCTTTATCACCCTGCATGGTTAATTAGGCATATGTGTATTGTACTTAAGTCAAAAAATACAAAAAATACATGGTGGACCGGGTCGCAACCGGTAAAACCTTTTGTTTTTGTTACTTGACTTACGGTAGCCGGACCGCAAACCGGATGGATTCCCTATACCAAACAGTCACGGGCTAGTTGGGAACGTTGACTGGGGAGAATCCCTTTTTGTTGTTGCCTGCGAATTTGCAGGCCTCAACACCAGTATATTAAAGAGTTTTTGGATGTGCATGATGAGGACATGCCCTCCAATTTTTAATATTTTTTCTTGCTACCCTTCAATGCCTTTGTATACAAGTATCGATTTCCACATGGATTTTGAGAATTTATAGAATACGGCGTAAAAAATCTATATACTAATGTTACAGTTATAAAATATTCAATTGAGCAAACAACTTGTAAAAAATCATTGTTAGGCTCTCAAACATTGTTAGCAGTTATTGAATCAAGATTGGTCTAAAACACAACATTTTGGTTTTACAATTTTAGTGTATGACTATGTTACTTTTATATATTTTTTTGTTTTCTGAAAGGATAGGAGATATATAAAAAACATTTTATAGGGTTTTTAGTTCTTTTTTTTTTAAGTTTAAAGGTAAATTTCACTGGGCTAAAAATTCAATTAGAGATGTTATAAAATATTAAGTTAAAGCAACAAATAAAAAATAATATTTCAACTTAATTTAACCCAACAACCCAACACATTGATACAACCCAATTCTAACGCGTTTTAGCACATTATTCCAAACATAAATCAAATTTGAAATCATTCCATTTCAATAGATTTACAAATATTTAACCTATTATAATATCTTCAATATATTTGTCAAGTAATCCTTATAATAACATCATTTCTTCTCTTAGGTAACAATAATTATAAATTTCATCACATTCTTTTATTTTTGGTGACACCCATTGATGACACAAGCTATGCTCTCTTTGGTGACAATAATTTCACATTTATTTATTTTTTGTGACACTCATTCATGAGACGAACTGTATCCATGCAAGTAAGGAACATACTATAATTTCTATGATGACTATGAAAGAATCCTAACATAAATATTCAAATAGAATGCTATAACCATAGTCATAAATTTTATTAAAGAAGAACAAAATATGCAACATAAACAAGGAAATATATCTCACACAGTCTTGAATATTTTTATTAATCAAGCTCAAACTCTTATACCTATGAATTAATAAATACATCCGCATAACCACAACTAGAGAATTCCTGGTGTATCTTTCCAATTCACTGGTAAATAGTTTAATGCACAAAACTTAGAAATCAAATAATGACATTTCAACAACCATTGGATTTTTGTAGTGATATTATTTCATATTCCTCTTAGTAACTATCTAGTAGAATTAATTAATTACTTTAAACCATAGCATTTTAATTGCTATTTTTTGGATGCATCATGGGCTAGTGGAAGCTAATGATGGTGTCTTTTGACACATTGGATTAAATAGAAGACTAAAAAAAATAGGAATCTCTCATCTTACATGAATATTTTGAGATACTTACACAATCAACATTGCTTTGAGAAGAAAAGATGAAACACAGAAAATTGAACCATAGTCCGAAATATAGAATTTTATCTATTGAAAATTATCATAATTATCTCATGATTGATATTTTCTAATAGAAACTTTTTATTTTTCAGGTAAATGATAAGGTATATGTGTTTGTGGGTGCAACCGTTGAGTGCCGAAATGATGGATTCAAACTACAAAAAAAGGTATTTTTTAGAATTAATTAATTACTTTAAACCATAGCTTTTTAATTGCTATTTTTTGGATACATCATGGGCTTAGTGGAAGCTAATGATGGTGTCTTTTGACACATTGTATTAAATAGAAGACTAAAAAAAATTAGGAATCAGTCATCTTACACAGATATTTTGAGATACTTACACAATAAATATTGCTTTCAGAATGTAACACCCCGGTTTTGACTCCGTGGTATTAAATTGCATATGATGTAAATATTGTGTTAAATTGTGGTATGGAGCTCATGCAAAAGGCCCCACCATGGATTTAGTGTTTTATGTTTCGGCGATTAAAATCGATGCCGATGGTTTATGTGCTAGCCAAGCACAATATGTTTGAGACATCATGTAAAATGGTAATTAATAAAATACCACGACCAGTTATGCATCGTAACATTAAATAGATGGGGGCATGATTTCACAAGGAATAGGGAGGGGGAATTATTCAAACCTTGATCTTATGGGGAAAATCCAAATGTCCAAGGTGAAAAACCCATAAGTTGTCAATTGCACTTTTTGTCTTTTATGCCTAGTCATCTAAAAATGGTGAAGGAAGTTATTTCCTTGGGATGGGAAAGGTATGGAGGTCAAATTCAAATTTGGGGAGTTACCCATTTTTGGAAAACGTTTTTTCTGGCTTCTTGGAAAATTAAATGCTGGAAAATTCCTTCCCAATCTATTATTCACCCATGTGGTTGCTTCCTCGTGTAGATAGAGATAGTTGGGGCATTCTCCCTCACTTTTTTGTTGTTTCCTTCATTTTTCCCATGGCTAGGAATTCGATTTGGGCAATGATCAATGGGTAGGATCCTCCCTGGCATTTTTGCTATGGTTTTCCTCATTTCCATAGCTGGGAAATCCCATTTTTGTTTTGTTCAGTGAATGTGCAGCAATGATTCATGTTTTGGGGGTTTCAAGAGGTTGCTTTTGGTCTTCCTCAGGCAGCTGAGCTTGTTGGGAATTTTCCTCATGATTCCTGATGTTTTCCTCACTGTTCCATGCCCATAAATTCATTTTTCTATTTTTCAGTGGTTAGGGGACTAAGATCTCCTGGTTTGGGTGTGAATGATGGTCGTTTTTTATTCGGCAATGCTCAGAGACATTTTCTGAGATCAGATTTCGATTTGGGGGTTTGTAGTGGACGAATCTGCACAAGAACATTTCCTAAAAGTGTATTTGATGTTCAAGGGTTTTGTTCCCGCCATCCATTTCATTTTGGTTTCCCATCACCGTTTTGCTCATATCCAGCAGTTGTGTGTGGCTGTAATTTCATTAATTTGTTGACTGTGTGTTTGATGCAAAGTGTTTGCTTGCCTGAGTAATCCCAAGAGACCCATCTGTTAGAGGGTATGACAGTGTTTTGGGTGTGATTGTTGGCTTGGCTGAGTAATTCCAAGGAACCCTTATGCTATTGGATTGTTCCCCTAGTAGCCTAATAAACCCAAATGTATTTTTGGCTTGGTTAGGTTTGATATGTATTTGGCTATGTGTATGATCCTATTGCTCCTTAGTTCCTTGTGGAATCATGCCCAACTCAGGGGTGGGAGTGGTGCTGAGGGGTTGATGAGCGCATTGGCCTATGGTTGGGTGGAACGTTGCAGCAACGTAGCTAGTTACGGGAAAATGCAATTACAAGATAAGTATTTACTTTTATTCTTGTGCTTAATTTCTCCAAACTATTTGTTTTATGAATTAATATGAGCATGTTGAATGTTTGAATGCTTGAATGGATGTTATTGCTTCCGTTGTATATTGCATGTTTTATACTCTTGTATATGTTATTAATTCAATGCATGTTCATGTTTATGTTCATTGGGCTATATTTCCCATTTGACAGCATAAGTTCTGTAGTTAGGTCCTCTCCATCGTTAGTATGAGGGGTGGGGACGTGATAGAGAAGAAAAGATGAAACACACAAAATTGAACCATAGTTTGAAATATATAATTTTATCTATTGAAAATTATCATAATTATCTCATGTTTGATATTTTCTAATACACAATTTTATTTTTCACGTAAAGGATAAGGTATATGTGTTTGTGGGTGCAACCTTTGAGTGCCGAAATGATGGAATTAAACTACAAAAAATGGTATACATATAAAGAACAAATAGTACTACTATGGGATTATTTTCCCAAAATAAATTTAATAATTTAAAAAAGAAAATTTAATTATCTAAGTGATCGAATATTCAAAACTGTATGTTAAGTGTGGGTGCAACTTTTGAAGGACTTAATGTAATGATCATGACCTGGTTTTTTTATAGCATGTAGAGGTTGGTGTCTAGTAGTACAACATATACATATACATATATATATATATATATATATATGTATGTATTTTAAAATGCTTGAGAAACAAAGAAAATTAAATGGAAAAACACGAATAGTGTGATTTTTGAGTTAAGGAGGAATGAAACAAGAAAATTAGAAGAAAAATAGGAAAATTTAAAAAAAAAACATGTTTGTAATTTGTAGAAAAAATGTTATCCGTATCTAAAATCTCATAAAAATGATTGTGTATAGAATATTGTAATGATGGTTAAAGCATAGTCATTTTGAGAAAAATGGTGAGATTGATAATTAGCTACGGATACCATATTCCATGCCACAATTTTGGTTAACCTGAAGTGAATTTCGAAGAAAACACATTGGAAGAGTAATGATACTGGGATAGGTGACAACGATCGATCATAGTGATTAGAAA
>LPNX010486450.1:18994-37323 GCA_001517045.1 Pseudotsuga menziesii
AGTGAGTGAGTGAGTCGGAGAGAGAGATCCAAATTGTAGACTAGGGGAGGGTGTGGGTAATTAGGGGTATAGGGGAGAGAAATTCATATCAATAATGGTGGGGGAAGGTGTAGAGTAGAGGGGAGGGGATTTGGGGGAGATAGAAAGATAGAGATCGACGTGGGTGGAGTGATAAGGGTTTAGGGAGGTATAGGGTTCGATCAAAGGGAGAAAGAGAGATATTAGGAGGAGAGGTGTGGTAAGTGTTAGGGCAGGCGATATTAGGACATACAAAGAGAAAGGGGTTTAGGGGAAAGAATAGAGAGAGAGGGTTATTATGGGTAGGGATAGGAGGAGGAGGATTATGGGTTGTGAGAGTGATAAAGAGAGAGGTGGGGAGGTTGTTAGGGGGTTTGGGGAGAGAGAGAGAGAGAGAGAGAGAGAGGTTGGTTTAGGAATAGTTGGAGTAGGGAAGAGTGAGAGTGTGAGTGTGAGAGGGGGTTAGTGAGGGTTTTGGGGAGAGGGGAGAGAATGAGATATAGGAGGGGAGTGGATTAGAGGTAAGAGGATGAGTAAGGGGCGACAGTGAAATAGAGGGTAATTAAGGGTTAGAGAGAGAGAGAGAAGGAGGAGGAGGTTATTGGAAGGAGAGGAGTAGGGATGTGTATGTGTGTGTGTGTGTGTGTGTGTGAGAGAGAGAGAGAGAGAGAGAGAGAGAGAGGGAGGGAGGGAGGGAGAGAGAGAGAGGGAGGGAGGGCGAAGGTTTAAGGGGAGGTTTTTAGTAATTAGGGGTGGGGGAAAGAGGTGGGTTGGAGGAGATAAAGAGATATATATGAAGGTGGGAAAAGGTGGTAGTGGATTAGGGATGATTATGTTAGTTAGAAAGAAGGGGTTAGAGAGACAGAGGGATAGATGGAGACATTGAAAGAGAGTGGGAGATATGGATGGTGATAAGTTGTAGGCGGAGGGGGATTAGGAGAGAGAGAGAGAGAGAGAGAGAGAGAGAGAGAGAGAGAGAGAGAAAGAGATAAAGGGCATTTATGGGTAGGGAGAGTATGAGTGGGCTTAGGAAGAGAGAGTGGAGTTAGGGGTAGTGAGATTTGTTTGATGGAGATGAGGGTGTTAGGGGGTTGGGGTAGTGAGATAAGGGTGATTTTTAGGTGTACATGGATGGGTTGGGAAGAGAGAAATATAGATAAGGGGTTAGTAAGAGTTATGGGGAATATGGTATAGAGAAAGAGATCGAGGAGGAGGAGGATTTTTTGGCTCCAAAAATGTCCTTTTCATGACTTTAATTTCATAGCTTTTTCACCCAAAGATTAGTATATCTACCTTTAAAATGATTATCTTTTACATTATTTTATTGATTATAACTCATAAACGTAAAATATTTCTAAATAATTATTTTTCGTGTATTAAATAAAATCTTGACATTGATTAATCGATCCTCAAGTTAGCAACATTTTTCCTCTGAAAGAGTACCAAATACTGCGCAAATGGTAAACATTTTCATACTCCATGTCACCTTTCTTCCAGTATTGTGTTCCACATTAGGATTGATGGTGAATCAAATCATTAGTTTGGCTTACCTTCATCCTCTAGCTCTTGTTGATCTGTAATACCTGCATATGAAAATTAAAATCAAGATTTGAATTATTTTAAATTTAAACAAATAATTAAATTAAAATTAATAAAACATTAAGATTAATTATTACGTTTACAAATATTAATCCGTTTGATTAAAAGAAAGAATTTGTTTAAATTTAAAAACAACACTTATAAAAATAATTATAATTGTGTAATCCATTGAGATAATATATTATGCCACATAAAAAAAATGTCATTATGGAATGACATGGCAATACAAAATATTTAAATGCCTAATACTAATAACGTTGAAATTGAATATAGTGTAACAAATATTTAAAAGCCACTATATAAATATAAATTTGATTAGACCACTTTCAAAACCCATTCATTAATGAATATGATGCAGATGATGTATTGAGAATTGTAATTTTTAGGTGTTTACTACTATGGCATAACAATGTGACTTACCTCTATTTCTTGGTTTTTGTTGGTTTCGTAATAATTTCCATATGAATGTTGAATTCATGTGTTGATGGTGTGTCTTAGTTCTCTAACAATTTTCTAATATAAACAAATCACTCATCTAAAATAGTCATCATTTATATGGTGTTCTCACCTTTCACACACCTGGGGGTTAAGCGCAACAGAAATCTTCAAGTTTCTAGGTGTGTTCTTGGGGAAAAGTCTTGAGTCAAGTACTGTCACTTGATCTTGACTCCTCCATTTAGTCCAAACTCCTAACAAAGCCAAGGGGGTGGTCCCTAAGAAAGATCTTTATATTTTAGTTGTTAATGACGAAATTAAGTTGTTTTTAGGATTTTTTGGTAAACAATTTTGTCGCAAGAATGATACAAAATAGTTTAAACATTCAAAAACATATAACATAAGTGTATACATATTAATATTGACAAAAATGATAATCAAATGAAAACAAGATTTTTTTTTACTCGTATCAATGCCAAATGGAGAGTCAAAATTGCTTGTTGGCAGGGGCTTGGGTAAGTGAGTTGCGCAAGCTCACGGGACACCATGCAGGACCAAATCTACATGATAGATGGAAGAATAACCATTTCTGGAATTTTTTATGCAATTTTGTACGGTTTAACCATAGTTTGTGAACATAGGTCACTAGTTTGTTACAATTTAGTTAGAAGTGGACCTTGGATGAAAATGTGCAATCTTATATATAGAATTAGAATTGAAATTGTAGGAGAATCATGGATTAGATAAGAGATATCATATCATAAAATTATTGTGTAGCATCATAGAGGTGAAAGATCAATTGATCAGTTTGGTTTTGTGATCTTGTCGCTTCAGTTTGTTCTTGAGCAGTTTTGGCTTTGTTTGTGTTGACCAAATCTTGAATCTTGGGTTGTGCTTAGTCTCCTGTTATGGAGAAGTAACGTATGGTGTGGATCTGTTCCACAAAAGTAATATGAAATGATGGATGTTTGCCTAAATTGATCTTGTCTCTTATTTATTTCCTATCTTTATGTGCTGCGATGTCAATGATGAATGTTTGCTGAATCTGTTATATGAATGAATGTTACTGCTATGATGAATAAGTAAATGATGCGACCTGTTAATGATCCTCTAGTTATGTTGATAGATCTATGATGAATGTTTCAGTTCTGATTAACTATCTTTGAAGGATCTGATGATTATACTGTTTAGTTGTTGATGCCCCAACCTCCCTTCTTACTATCAGAAACTTGGTTCTGATAGCTCTCCCTCAACATCTCAGGTGAGACTTCATCCACTCTGTGGGTTTTGTTGGGCAGGTTCAAACCTGTCTCAGCCTGTGCTCAAGGAGATCGCATTGGTTGGGCGTCCACAGAGTGGAAACCCCTGTCGACAAGGCTTTGTTGGTGGGTTTTTCCAACATTTATGCTAAAACAAAAATGTTTTGCAATGTGTCTCAGTCAGTTTTATTATTAAATATGAGTTGATTTAAGGGAAAGGGGATTCTTGATATACTTATGAAGTACTGAGAATATGTCTGGAAATATGACAAAATTGGTTCCTCACTCGAAATGTGTTCAACACTACACCAACAAGGGTGTATCCTAACTATATCTCGAGGTCACTATTTAGGGTTTCCCGCTTCCTTTGAGAAATTTTCCCAATAATGTCAAAAGGTGATGTGCCAAATTTTCACAATGTTTCAAAGTTTTTTTATTTTATTACCGTGAGTTAATTATTTAGATGTGAATAATTGATCAATGCGCATTCCTTCTTTTGATTATCCCAAAGCTTAGGGTGATCCTCCAATGGGAAAGAGCATACACCAGAATGGAAAAATGTTTGTTCTAGTTGTATTGAAGCAAAAAAATTGTGGCATCAAAAATAAAAACTAAATTCTAAAATAATCCACAAGCTATGTGTCACTTTCTAATCATCCACCAATAATCAACAAGAAGCCTCTGGTTGGTGGAGAGAGCATAGTTTGTGGTAGCGAGCAAGGGAACCAAATTATTTACAAAAATTTAAATATGGAAAATAAAAGAAATAAATAATATATAAAACCTTTCAAGAAGGAGGATTGTGTGCATGTGATTGTTAGAAAAAATCATACAATGAAAGAGACACTACCAATCCCCCCAGGGGAGATGAATTGGGGTGATGTGTAACCCACTTTATTTATTTATTAATTATGATTACAATATCATAAAAATGAAATTAAAATATTCCATAGACCCCATAAAACAGGTCTAAATACCTATACAACTTTATGGAGTGAGGAGGAAAGAAGAAGAGGGGAAATTTGGTTTCCCGGGAAAGCGAAAACTTGAATTTTGAGAAGAGATTCCTCTTTTTATTTGGAAATTATAAAAATGAGAAATTTAAATTATTATAATGTGATGGAATGAATAAATAAAATATAAAAACTAAAACTAAATTTATTACTTGCAAAAGATTGGAAACATTTACTAGTTTTTAGAGCACTGAAATGACAACTTTAGATTTAGTAAAAGATGATTCTTTTTTATGCATTTCTAAATATAAATTATCTGATATGATAAATGAGTAGATTGAAAATATCATACTTTCAAATAATATCTATCAAATTTGTATTTTCAATTTAAGTAACCGGATAGAGGAGATAGAAATGCTTTGAGAAGATGGAGAGAAACTTCAAGCCTTGCTTCATCTTCTTATGGAAAATTTGGAGACCCTATAGAAATAATATAAAAATTGAGATATTACAAAAGAAGAAGAATATAAAAATGATTTCAAATCCTCCTTTGTAAAAGTAACCTGCAAAACAAATCTATGGGAAATCCCTGCATAAAAAGAGTTAGATATAGTGTACTCAAAAACAAGAAATGAGAAAGAGTTGAAATACAACTAAGTATGAACAAATAATATCCTATATATTGAGCTAAAAATACCAGTAAGAAAATCAGAACAGTAAATTCCTCTTCTATGTGACTTAGGACGACCTTCTAATCTAGATATAATAGCAATTTTAAGCAAAAAGGAAGAAACAATTCTGAATTTTAACAATATCACCTCAATACTTGCAAGCATTCAGCTCATAACACTGAATGGACCTCCAAAGCATGCAATTTTATTCATCAAATAGAAAAAATACTAAATATCATAGGTTTCTTGCATCTATCCTCAACAAAGGAGGAAACCCCTGCTTTTGTAGCGAAAAAGAAACTCAAACCCCGAGGGGGGGAATTTGACAAGTGTTCAGTATTTTTGGGGTTGAGAAAATGGTGGGAGGATGGATTGAGTGTTGTAATTAAGGGATTCCACCTATATTTAGGTATCACACTTGGTTTGGGAATCCTTTATCTCCTCTAAGCACTTCATCCAAGTGGCGAAACCACCCTCCATGAGTGAGTTTGCCCCCCTTTTGTAGAAGTGATTTAGATCTCCTCCTTTGATGGTTGGATATTCTCCTATATGCTCATAAATGTCTCATACAATATCCTCAACAACTTTCACACCTTAGAGACAAGACCTATATAAGCTTCCTTTAATTTAGGGATTGGATTTTCTCCAATTTTCCCATTTATTTGACCCTTTGAGCCATTTTGGAGAGAAAATCCAAATTAATAATTGAAAATTACTAATTTGACTCTCAAAAGTGGGTTTAGGGGTTAATTTAGGTACTTGGGTCCAAAAATGAGCATCCCCATGACCAAATTGAATCCCTAGGCCCAACTTTATGACCTTTTGAAATATTACAATTAAAATAGACCTTATCGATGATTTTATTAAAAAACTAAAAATTAAAAAATTCTAGGGGGGACTTATCGGATGTTCATGAAACTATGGAAATATGAATAGAATGGTATAATAAATAGACCCTAGACTTTAATAACTTTTCTAAGAAATTTTTTACCAAACTTACCATTCCAACTTTGGAGGATTTTGAGTGAAAAACTTGAAAATTATATGTCGCTTAAAGAAGTGTCATATAATTAAAAATGGAAAAAAACTCAATTATGATGAACTTAATGACCAATTCTACGATGCCAAGGATTTTACATAAAATAACATCATGTTATCTCATTTATTACAATTCCCTTGAAAGGTTCTGAACATTCAAAAGAGGCCACAACTAGCCCTAATGAAACCATAGAACTTCTGAGCACTGAGTAAGAACAAGTGATTTGTTTTGATCCTTAGTGGCTCACTTGAAGGATCCCCTAAGTGCAACTTAGTCGATAACATCTGACTCCAACTATGGGACGTTCACTCAACCGATCTTTAATCAAAGAGAGTGTGCGAGGACCTAGAATGTCTGGTTCCTACATGAAAACTAAAGTGCATCACTCCCATATACACGTAAATAAATGTCAAAATGAAATACTAGTTGCAGTATAATATAAAAAATAGTATACAAAACTATGGTACATTAAGCTATGATACAAAAAAATAATATACAACAATAATATATGATACAAAGAAAAGGGTTTAGAAGAGTCCTGATAATTCCCAGTTGGGCATTAGATAGGATCGTTGAAGAACAATTTCAATTGTTTCCCATTTACTGGTAAGAGCAACTTTTCTCCTTCCATAGTGTTGAGAAGGAAAGAATTTGCACCAGCTATTTCATAGATGATGGATGGCCCCATCCAGAGGCTATCCAACTTCCCATGTTTTCCTGGATTCTCCCTCCGTTTATCCCATAATAACACCGTATCACCAATCTTAAAGGACCTTGATTTTATAGACTTCTCAAAAATTGTTTTAATCTTGTTAGGCATGGAATCCTCCTCCATTTAATATCCTTGAAGCATATTCATGTAAGTAAGTTGAAGGTATACTCGCAAAGAGACAGTTAAAGCATACACCAATTCTAAAGGAGTCTTTACAGTTGCACTTTTCTTAGTTATTCGATCAGCCCAAAGTGCATATTTTATTTTACTATCCCATAAATTATTGTTATTTCCAACTATTTTCTTAAGGATGACCATTAAGTTTTTATTCCTTGATTCTGCGAGACCATTTCCCAGGGGATAGTAGTTGGAAGAATGGGATAGGAAAATGACATATTTGAAGCAAAAAGATGTGAACTTTGCTGAACTGAAAGCCTTAGCATTATCAGTTATCATTTTGGCGGGAGCACCAAATATAGTGATGATGTTATTCTCTAGAAAATCCATAACAACTTTATCTGTAGCCCTTTTTGTGGGGATAGCCTCCACCCACTTAGTAAAATAGTTAGTTGTAGTAAGGATCCCAGAAAACCCATTTCTTGAGTTGTCTTTGAATTTTCCAATGAACTCAAGCCCCCTGTTGCTGCCTTTCACACACCTGGGGTGGAACGTGGAAGAAATATTCAAGCCACTCAGTGTGTCCTTGGGGGAAAGTCTCGAGTCAAGGCCATCACCTTGTTCTTGACTCCTCCGTTTAGGCAAACTCCTAACGAAGCCAAGGGGGGTATACCCTACGAGTTACTAAGGCTGGTTACTTACATGATGATGGTATTAAATGAGTAAGTTTTTTAGGAGTTTTGACAAATCAATTCGACACAATATATTTGCAATATTTGTTATACCACAACAACATAGAAACCAAAACTTGATAAGAAGTAATGCGGAAACATATGATAATATCAAATAGATCAGTGCAAAGAATGGAGTCCACAAATGAGATTTTTATTTAAATACAAATGGGTGTTGCATGTGATTTTGGTCAAATTTTAAGTTAATGTATGATGAGTTTATTAAATTAGGTGGGGGGACTCCAGATATACCGAGAGGGTACTTGGTGTATGTCCAAAAGTAACTACCACTACAGCTACCCATATGGAATGTGTGGGACGAATGGAGTCTCTAAGACTGTGTTCATAATACACCAGCTAGGATGTAACAGAGATTGGTGCCTCGACGTCACTATAAAGTAGTTCCCACTTCCTTTGGGTATTTTTCCATTGTTTACGGTTCAATCGATGCGTTGGATTTTATCCTGAGGTGGTTAATTAGGGAAAGTGAATCCTAATTATTCTAGTAACTCATGTTGCTTTTGATGTAGCTTGACTGATCAAATGAACTACAGCCAAGTGCAGAGCATACACACCAAATCCTTGATAAGTCTTTTAAGGATTTTAAGTCGTGTTATTTGTTAAAAGGAGAACCTCCAGGAATATCTTTCATTCCAAGTGGACCTCAATTGGGAAAGCGAGGAGGGATTAATTTTAGATGATAAGAAATAAACAAAATAAAACAAACATCAAAACACAATTGTTGCACCGAAATCTTGTACTCTTGATCCATGTGTCAACCCTTTGCCTAATCCCCAAGTTTCTCTCTGCTAAAGTTGATTGATATTGAGTTTTTTCCTATTTTTTTTCTCTCTTTAGGAAGGTCGACACTCTTGTACTTCATGCTAGGAGCAATGAAAGTGATTTTTCCCTTCATGCTAGGTGCACTGGTGCCGGCGCTCTGTCTCCCACTGTTAGGAGCGTCGACGACGCTTTTTCCCTTTTTGGAAAGTGTGTCGATCGTGTTTAGAGGGAAAAAAATGAACATTTAAGATCCTTCTCGAAGGTGGATGAGGTGGAAGTCTATCCCTATTTTTTAGGTGAGGTGGCATTCGGTTCCTAACCTATAGGGAAGATCCCTTAGATGTCGATGTATTTGTAACTTCAGAATGTATTCATCTATATATCTTATGTATTGTACCCTGATGTTTATTCTAGGAAGTGTATGTAATGTATTTGAGTCATTTCATTCCCTGATGTTCCTATCGGGAGATTCAATCATGTAAACAAGGGATGTCAAGTCATTGTGGGTAACCCTCCTATTGATCAAGGGTTAAAGTCCCAGTAGTTGTGAGGCCCTAGGGTTATTAGACTCTCCTAGAGAAGTCGGCCCTAGTGAGTTATTGTCAAGTCGATAATTAATATAAATAGAGGGTGATCCTCTCTATTTATCACACACTCACTCACACTCAGTTGTAGCAAATAGCCAAGGGAGAAGAAGTTGTTGGGGCTAGAAAGAAAGAGACTACTACTGTCGGGAGATCATCTTACTGTTTTGGGGTTTTACTTTTGGTGTTGATTCTATCTCTGAGTAAGTTGAGGGTTTTTCTCCATTTATGGTTTCCTCGAGGAAAAAAATTGTGTTGATTGTCTCTTGTGTTTGATTGTTGTTCTTGTTATTCTCTCAGTTAAAGATCCTAATATAATGCTAGCTTGAATGATAAAAATATAACATGGTATCAGAGCTAACCTGAGAAGAAGACACTGTGCAGCTGTGAAAACTAGGGATTCCTGCTTTTTGGATCTCTCTCCACATATTTTCAGCAAAAGAAGGTTGGGTTGACTCTCCTCTCTAGGGTGCATCTTTTTATCGAAGCAGAATATGATTTTGAGCATTTTTAGTTTTTGATCCGACACTGTTGTCGAAAATTAGGGCTTTCCACAAAATTGGAATTTTTGAGTGATCCTAGGCCTGTATTGATCTCCTCCTCAAAATCAAAGTTTAGAGATCAAGATAAAAGTTTTTGGTTGGATATAACTCCAGGAAATTCAAACCCTAATTTGCTCCTGAACCGGCTCTATAGAATTTCAGCTCCAGATCTAGATCCGACATCTTAACCTGGTAAGATCTAAATATTTTGTATTTCCATTTGAGGTTCTCAGTTAAGATGTCTCATCATACTAAGCTTGATGAAAATCTTGAGGGATCTAATAAATTTTGAGCCTAGAAGTATAGGATGTCCTTGGTCCTGGAAGAAAATGAGTTGGACCCCTACATCAATGAGGAGGTTCTAGCTCTAGAGGGAGATGAGGCTAAGGCCTTACACAAAAATAAGTTGGTCATGGATAAGAGGATTATTTCTGATTCAATCAAGGATCACCTCATACCACAGGTGTCCTCCCTAAAGACACCTAAATCTATGTTTGATGCCCTGACCAAACTGTTTGAAGGAAAGAACATAAACTGGAAGATGACTTTGAGGAACCAGTTAAATAATGTGAAGATCCAGAATGTGGAGACCATACAGTCATACTTCAAAAAGGTCTTCCAAATTAAACAAAAACTTTAAGCAGTGGATGAAGAAGTGGAGAACACAGAGATTGTAATGACCACCTTGAATGGTCTCCCTAGATCATGGGACTCCTTTATTCAAGGGATCTGTGCCAGAAAGAAGCTAGTCAAATTTAGAAGACCGTGGGAAGAATTCTCTCAAGAAGAAGCCCAGATAACAGCTCAAGAAGAAAAGATGGGAAGTGAAGATCAAGCTCTCAAAGTACACTCCAAAAAAAACAAAAGAAGTTCTCATCACCCCAGAGGTAAGCACTTCCATAAAAGTAACACTAGAAAAGATTTGTCTAGAATCAGATGTTATACATGTGATGAAGTAGGACACTATGCTAGAGAATGTCCTAGAAACAAAAATGTCTCTCATAAGAAGAAGGGAAACAAGATAAGAAATCATTCTCATGTTGCAGAGGATGATGAAATTTTCACAAAGATAATCAGACAAGAAAGTGATGATTCTTCAAGTGATGAAGAATATGTCTTGATTTCCACTCTCACGGGAAACATCACACATGGAAGCAATATTTGCTTATATATAGTGGGGATTCCAAACATATGACAGCATTCAAAGAATCCTTTGTCAAACTATCAGAACATGAATCACCACACAAGGTGAAACTTTTAGATGACTACTAGTATCCAATAAAAGGTAGTGGGAAATACTCCTATAAGCTAGACTCTGGAAAGTCTATGATGATGAAGGATGTAATGTTTATACGAGGACTAAAGAAGAACCTCCTCTCCATATCTGCATTGGATGCAAAAGGAATGAAGGTTGCATTTGTGGATGGCCAAGTTCTCATGTGGCCAAAGGGAAAGACTATTGATGATGCAGTAGTAATTGGGGAACAAGAGGGAGGTCTATAAAAATTGAAGGGCCATCCAGAACAAGCCTTGATCCATGAGACAATAGAGCCAAATGAACTTTACCATAGAAGGCTGGCACATGTGCACTACAGAGCACTACCTCTTGCAAGAAAAGCTATTGAAGGAATTCCACAAATCCAATCAAAACATGACGATGTCTTCAAAGGATGTGCAAAATGAAAGAACACAAAGAAGAAATTTCCAAGTAGCGAGAGCAAGGGAAAAGGAATCTTGGAAATCATTCACTCTGATGTATGCAGTCCTATGTCATCCAGTTCATTAAGTGGGTATGTATACTATGTTTCTTTTATTGATGATTTTTTTAGGAAGACATGGATATAATTCTTGAATAACAAAGATGAAGTATTCATCAAGTTCAAGGAATTCAAACCCTTGATCGAGAACCATACAGAAAAGAAGATCAAAACCTTTTGATCAGATAATGGTGGAGAATTCACATCAAATGAATTCAAAGCATTATGCAAATATTCAGGGATTAAGAGGGAGTTAACTACTCCATATAATCCACAACAAAATGGGTTGTTGAAAGAAGAATAGAACGATTATGGAATCCACCAAGGCCATGCTTCATGACCAAGATCTTCCCATGCATCTATGTGTAGAAGCTACCAAAACTGCAGTATATGTATAGAACCGTAGTCCACATAGAGTACTTGAGAACAAGACCCCTGAAGAAGTATTCTCCAACAAGAAACTAGAAGTCGACCATCTCAAAATATTCAGCTGTTTAGTATACATACACATTTTGAAAGAAAAGAGGACAAAGCTAGATCCTTCAGGAAGGTAGGGTATATTTGTGGGATACTCTAAAAGATCGAAGGCTTACAAAATATACTTCCCAGGATTCAAGAAGATCGATGTCAGTAAGGACGTAACATTTGATGAAGACTCAGCTTACAACAAATCCAGAAAGAGACCTATTGAAGAACCTAAAGAAACAGAAGCACCCAGAATTCATGACACAACCATGAATAAATAATTTCAAGAAGAAGAACGAGAATTAGAAGAACCTAAAGAACCTATAGATCCACCTCAGGAGAAGAATCCTCACAATAGGAAACTTGCTTGGGTACAAGAATCTATCCAAGGTGCAGAAAGATATGGGGCTCCAAAAGAAAATCACAGAGAAATAAAAAGGACCAAGTCCTGCTCCGGGTATGTAGCCTTATTATGTGAATTCATCGATAAAGAACCTTCCAACTATGAAGAAGCAATATGAAGGAAAGAATGGAAGGATTCTATGATCGAAGAGTATCAATCGATCATGAAGAATGATGTCTGCGATATTGTCCTAGACCAGAAGGAAATTCTATTGTAACTTACAAATGGATCTACAAGATCAAGCATGTTGCAGATGGTAGCATAGAGAAATATAAAGAAAGATTTGTGGCTCGTGGATTCTTCTAGAAAGAAGGAATAAATTATGAAGAAAATTTTGCACCTGGAGCCAGATACACTTCCATCAGATCAGTACTTTATTTGGCTATAGTGATGAAATGGAAGATACACCAGATGGATGTCAAGACCGCTTTCTTGAATGGTGTAGTGGAAGAGGAAGTGTATGTGGAGTAGCCACTCGGTTTTGAGACACATGACAGGGAGTATCATGTGTGTAAATTGCCCTATACGGTTTGAAACAGGCACCCAGGACATGGTATGGTAGAATTGACATCTTTCTATCCAGTTTGGGCTTTACCAAGAGTAAAGAAAATTCCAACCTTTACTACAAGGTTGAATATGGTAACCTGGTGATACTCCTACTGTATGTAGATGATCTATTTGTAACAGGTATGGATAGGTTGATTGCTGATACGAAGAGGAAGCTTGCTGCCGAGTTTGAAATGAAAGACTTGGGTATGATGAACTATTTTCTAGGCATGGAGGTGTGGCAGAATGTGGATGGCATATTCCTCGGACAAGGGAAGTATGCAGTAGAGATCTTGAAGAGATTCGAGATGATGGACTGCAAGGCCATGACCACACCTATGGCATCGAACCTGAAGCTATTGAGTGATGATTCATTAGAATCGATTGATGCTACGATGTATCATTAGATGATTGGGTCCTTGATGTACCTGACAAATACAAGATTGAATATTTTCTTTGCTGTGAACACCTTGAGCTAGTTCCTAACATATCTGAGACATGTTCACTTGATTTCTCCAAAGCATAGTCTGAGGTATCTGAGGGGTATAGTTGATTATGGGCTCAAGTATGAGGTGAATCAGAAGATTAACCTAGAGGGTTATGTTGATTTATATTGGGCAAGTAGTGCCATCCATAGGAATATCACTTTAGGGTGCTGATTCAGTATGGGATCAGGTGTGATCTCTTGGTTTAGCAGGAAACATTCTTGCATGGCACTGAGTACAGCTGAAGGAGAGTATGCCACAGCTTGTTTAGCTAGTTGCAAGGAAGTATGGTTGAGGAAGCTACTGTCTGATTTATTTGATCTCTAGCTGGATGCTACTTGTATATATTGCGACAACGAGAGTTGTGTGAAGTTGTAAGAGAACCCAATGTTCCATGACAAGTCAAAGCATATCGATATCAAGTATCACTATATCAGGGATATGGTGCAGAGAGGAGCAGTGAAGCTCCAATATGTTGTAAGAAATGAACAGATAACTGATGTGCTGACAAATCCATTGGCCAGAGTGAAGTTTAAGTAATTCAGGGAGAAGCTTGGTGTTCTCCAGATCGAGGTTTCCCCAAGGGGAAGTGATGATTCCATGAGCCATTCTGACATGGTGAGAGGATTGGTTCCTTCCAGGGTCAGATGTAAGGGCTGATCCATTCTATCATGGTGAGAGGATTGGTTCCTTCCATGTCAAATATGAGTGTTGAGCCATTCTGATGTGACTGTAGGATTGCTTCCTACATGATTAGATATAAGTGTTGAATGCCATTCTTTGGGAGAATGGAGGTACGTATTCAATTACCAGGAATCCTCAGCCTGGGGCTAAGGTCCATTATGATGTGACTATAGGCTTGGTTCCCACATGATCAAATGTAAGTGTAGTGCCTTTTCACAGATGATAGTAGGTGTGTCCTATTATGCTAGTGGATGTGAGTGTCGAACCTTTCCACAGATGATAGTAGTTGTGTCCTATCATGCTTGTGGATGTGAGTGCTGAGCCTTTTCACAGATGTTAGTAGGTGTGTCCTACCATGCTGGTGATTGTAAGTGTTGTGCCTTTCCACAGATGGTAGTAGGTGTGTCCTACCATGCTGGTAGATGTGAGTTCCATGCCTTTTCATGGATGATAGTAGTTGTGTACTATCATGCTGGTGATTGTAAGTGTTGTGCCTTTCCACAGATGATAGTAGTTGTGTCCTATCATGCTAGTGGATGTGAGTGTCGTGCCTTTTCACAGATGGTAGTAGGTGTGTCCTACCATGCTGGTGAATGTAAGTGTTGTGCCTTTCTGACATTGTGTTGGATGTGTTCCTCTCATGGTTAGATGCGAGTGCTGGCCATTCTGACTTAGGGTTAGATATAAGCATTGAAGAAGACCTACATGGAGGATAGGACTACAACCAACATGAAAAAGGGTTGGCTCTGTAGAACTTCTTGTGACGAGAAGAATCATGAGATAGCACCTATGATGATGACCCAATGATGATCCAAATAGAGTGATGATCCAGATCCAGTGATGATGATCTAGTAGTGATGATCTAGATCGAGTGATGATCCAAATCTAGCCCCACGACTTCTCAACTGACCCTCAAGGGGAAAGAGATGTGTGGTAGGACTAATTAGAAAATTGGTTTTGTGTATCTTTGATTTTTCATTAATTGTTTCATTAGTCATAATAAAATTAACCCCTCCTTGATTCCTTGACTGAGATCCACTTGGATCGAAAGAGGTTCCTAGAGGGTTTTCTTTTTAACAAGAACACATATTTTAAAATTTACTAAAAATAACGAAGACTCTAGTGTGTATGCTCTGTACTTGGCTGCAGTTCGTCCGATCAGTCAAGCTACATCAAAAGCACTTGAGTGATAAGAATAATTAGGATTTGTATTCTCCCCAAATTGACAAACCATCAGGTGAAAACCCAATGCCTTGATCAAACCATTATGGTGGAAAAATACCCAAAGGAAGCGGGAACTCCTGAAAAGTGACCTCGGGGCACCGATCTTTGTTAGACCCTTGGGTGAATTATGAACAACAGCCTCAGAGACTCAATTAAACCCACATATACCTTGCGGGTAGCCGTGAAAATTTAGTTTTGGACATACTTCAAGTGCCCCTTGGGTATATCTGGAGTCCCCTCGCCTAAGTTAAATTACTCATCTTCTTACAATAATTTAAAATTAAACAAGATACAATTGCACAAGATTCATTCCAGCACTTTCAAGCACTCTTAATTATTTTTCGACTCCATTTTCAAGGCATTGGTCAACTGTTTATTTCTTTCAATCTATATGTGATTGGGTGTCATTTTCATGCTTACTTGTGATTATATCATCATGTTATTTTTTGTTTACAATTGTTAAATAAAAGCTCCTAAAAAACTTACTCTTTAATACCATCATCATACTAACTTAATAGGGTCTACCCCCTTGGCTTTGTCAGGAGTTGAGCATAAATGGAGGAGTCAAGAACAAGGTGACAGCCTTGACTCGATACTTTCACCCAAGGACACACTGAGTGGCTTGAATATTTCTGCCATGTAACCCAGGTGTGTGAAAGGCGGAAACACCCACTGTGTCAACTTATTTGTTTGAAAAAGTGCACCCAACCTGCTCTTTTACACCGTGTCATTGTCGTTGGCCCTTTGGGTAAATGGGGGATAGATTTTATGCATTGTAATACTACCTCAGCTAGGGAGCATGGTTACATCATTGTAGCTATTGATTATTTTACAAAATGGGATGAGGAAATGCCTACATATGCAGAATATGGATGCACGTCTGCCGTCTTTTTGTTCAATCATGTAATATCTAGGTTTGGAGTCCCGCAAGCCATAGTCACTGATCACAGATCTCATTTTAGTAATCAGATGATGGTTGAGTTAGGTGCTAAGATGGGTTTTCTCTATGAAAACTCAAATATTCATTACTCGAAGACTAATGGTTAAGTTGAGGCCATTAACAAAGTTTTGAAAACTATGCTACGTAGAATAGTTGGAGATCATAAATCCAATTGGTAGTTGACTCTATTTTCTGTACTATGGGATTATAGGACTTCAGTTAAAACAACAACTAGTTTCACACCATTTTAGTTGGTCTATGGAATGGAAGTTTGTCTTGCCTATTTAATGTCAGATCCCGTCGCTCAAGATCGCAGTTGAGCTTCTCCCAAACACTTTTGTTGAAGAAGAACAGTTTTTGTATTTGACAAATCTCGATGAGAATCAGAGAGATGTTGTCTTTGCTAATGAGGCACATAAAACGCGTTAAGGATCAGTACAATAAATCCGTTCAACCTTGTGTGTTTAATGAAGGTGACGTGGTTTTGACTTATGATCAGAAGAATGACTAGGTTGGTAAAGGGAAGTTAGAATCTAGGTGGTACGAGCCTTTCATCGTAAGTAAATTTTTAGAGAAAGGGGCATATGAGCTTCTAGATTATGATGGGATACCATTTATGAAACCTCGCAATGGGTTGTACCTAAAAAGGTACTATGGATGATGTAATTTCTATTATAGTACCTTGTATGTATGTACATTGATTGACTTTTTGGGTGTGGTTTTAGTATTTCAATATGGTTTTGAGTTTTTGTCAATACTGTTTATACCATGTTTTAGTTATGTAGATCAGATGGATTTTTATGGTTTTGCTGATGGTGCTTTCCATCATGCCCTATACCTCGGTTCAAATACTTGGGTTTTGTATTCCCCATCTCATGACTTAGTCTTTTTAGGAGCGGTTTGTGTAGGTCCAGCCACTAATAAAATCATCAATTATCAAGTGGTAATAGGTTTGTTGACCAAGGTTGCATCTCAGAACACTGATCACTTGTTAGTATTCATGGACTCATAGTTAGTGTTTTGCATTTGATCCACATCTATGCCATCTAAAACCCTACACTCCTTTGTCTCTTTCAAAGAGTACGTTTGTTAGAAAGGTCATTTGAATCAATCACTTATAGGAATATTCTTAGGTCTTATATCACTGTTGCAGACTCATTGGCCAATTATATATCGGACTGGTATATTTCCCACACATAAATTTTGATAAATAAAACATGGTTCATTGTAAATAAAATAGATATTAAAAGACATTAAAAACTCATATAAATTGCATTCCACATTTTGAACATACATAAGTTGTTGTAAATAAGTTTGTATATATATATATAAAGTGTTTTAACAAAAAATATAGTCTCGAGACCCTCATTGAAGCACAATGGCTTTCAAATATACAAAATGTCAAAAATATCGAAGCTAGATAGATTTCAGTGTCTACATCATGTAATATGACTAGAGATGCCCATGATAACACATGATAGCTCTTGCTACCCTCTGTAGCAGGCGGTTGAATCGACCTGATACTTTAGCTATATGTCTCTAGTACCTCCTAGGGAGGTCATCTAGGGAAGCGTCTGGAATGTCAAGAGTTAACTTGTTGAGATTTTCCTCCAACTCAGTCAACTCATCATCTCTGTGGTGTACAAAAGGGCCCCTACTCGCCTGTCAATCGGGGATGAACCCCCAGGTCGTGCATCTTCTACATCTACATGAAAATTTTTGGTCTCGTTATCATTCATTAAAATTATAAAAACATAAAATGCAATAAAAATCAATGTCTTGAGCATTTTTCTTACCAATATCGCCCCATTGGGCATTAACTGGTAGGAGTAAATCAGGGTCGCCTCTAAAGTCAGTACCAACATAAGCATAATCCTCAACCATGAGGGGTTGGTCCTCCAACCAACATAAAAATGCACTTTTGTACTTGACCTTGGCTCCTCCACCACAAGCATTACAGGAAATTTCAACTCAAAATGGGCCTCCTAAAAAAATAATAAAATAATATTTATCAATTTTGAAGGAAGAAAAGAAAAAAACTACTTTTTTATTCATATTTTCGATATATCTCCCTGTTCTTTTACTCAAATTTCGATTGGGAGTGCTCATTGGATGAGAAATTAAATTTCGCATCTAGTGCGTACCCACTCAGCATACTTTTGATGGACCCCGCTACCCCAAAAACAAGGAATACCTAAAAAAACGTGATGATGATGTCATCATCACGTTTTTTTAGGTATTTATTGTTTTCATGGTAGACGGATCTGTCAAAAGTATCCTAAGTAGGTATGCGTTGGATTCAAAATTTAATTTCGCATCCAGGGAGCTCTCCCAATTGAAATTTGAGTTAAAACAGAGAGAGATATGTCAAAAATATGAACA
>LPNX010486456.1:11201-34364 GCA_001517045.1 Pseudotsuga menziesii
GATCAAATCTTGCATGCCACAATAAACTTGATGGCAAATTACCTTCTCCATGCTGAGAGAGTTAGGCATAGTTCTGAACCCTTGCAGATGAACCCTTTAGTTTTAGCATCTTCCCATCTTCGTATCCAGTCATGATGACTTGGTTGTCAGAGGACTTTCTTATTTCTACGATTCCATCAAACATGTGGATGGAATGGCTTTGCTGTCGAATCTGCACCAAGGACAGCAGGCTTCTCTGCAACTCTGGAAGATAAAGAACATTTTTCAATAAGAAATTAGGGAATCTAGGCATCTTCAACCGAATGGTGCCCATTCCCTTTCGTTTAAGACTTGACTTATCTGCAAAGTAAACTATGCCATTTATTGTTTCATTAAGTTCTTCAAAACAGTCTTTTCTAAAATTCATGTGTGATGTTGCACCAGTATCAAGTAGCCAACAATCTGTGTAAGATGAAAGTGAAGTCATTTCATTAATACCAAGATTACAGCGTGCAACAATACAATGAGCAGAATCGAAAGATTTACTAGTATCTTGGTTCTTATTGTCATCTTTCTTCTGGTTATGTCTGTCTTTGATGGAGTCCCGCGAAGCCCAACACTGATCTACTGTGTGTCCAATCTTTCCACAACGCTTGCACTTCAAATCTGATCTTTTGCTGGAGTTGTTTCTGCCTCCTCTACCTCTGAAGTTTCTTCTTCCTCTGCCTCTCTTGCTGCTTTCTCCTTTGGGATGATCATTGGATTGGTCTTTGGTGTGGTTCTTTTCTTTTTGAGCAAAGCAAAGTGATTCTCCAGAATGCTCGGTTGTCTTCTTGCCAAAAGCTTTCTCTCTGTCAGCTATCTTCTCTACCAGGGTGTCAAATGTCAGTGATTTGAACTTGTCACTTGCTTGCAACGACTCAAGATAGTTGGAGTGAGAAGGATACAAAGATTTTACAAATGCTACAAGGGGAAGATCTAGTTTCATACCAGTGGCTTGAATCTTGTGCATGATAGCTTTGATTTCAGAGGCAAGTAACATGGGATCATTGTCTTTTAATTCTAAACTGAATAGTCTTAGCATTAGTTGAATAACTTCCATTGCAGAGTGTGAATCATACAAATCTTTTAACGTTTTTAGTGCTTCAAAACATGACTTTGTAGGCAATATGTGCTGGCTCACCTCTTCACTGACTGTGGCAGTGATTACCGCTAAAGCTTTCTTATCTTTTGTTTTCCAAATGGCCTTCTCTTTCTCGAATTCTGGAGGTCCTGGGTCTCTGGTTATGGGCCCTCCATCTTCTGTCTCTATTGTGGTGCCTTCGTAAATACCGTCCCAAAGGTCATTGTAGATGAAGGTAGATTTGATCTTCCTCCACCATTCTGGATAAGTGTCTTTGCTATTGAGAGTGGCACCAACTACAGATGCTATAGATTGCATCTTCTGTGATTGAATCTTGCAACTAAAACAATAGGAGAAAAAGAAGAAAGAGTAAAGGTGCAGGTCTAAGTCTCTGCCACCTTCCTCAAGCTTTACAACAATGCCAATGTCTCTACTATTGTCATACAAACTTTGAAATACAAACTTAATCCTCTCAAGCCTACAATACCAACTTTGAATATGCTTTGAATGGCTTTCAAACTAGTAGAAAACAATCTCTCACCAACGCAAAGGAGCAGGTCCCAGGTCAAAGAAAAGCAGGCTTTCTTCAAGAGATTAGAACGCATCCTTCTTGTCAACGCAGTCTTCAGGGTCTATAGAAATATACTTCAACGCAGTCTTTATGGTCTTCAATGCAGAGGCAAAATGGGACCAAACCAAAGTCACCAACGTAGGCAGAGAATGGAAGCTTCTTCAAAGGAACCAGGCATTCAACACAGAGAGAAAACCCAATGCTTACGAGCAGCACATCATTGAGCAGCACCAAAACATAAAGTTCCACCAACACATACGAGTAGCATGCAGGAGATCACCGAGCAGCACAACGTAGAGGGTTGGAGGCTCCAGGAATACGAGCTGCAGAATACGAGCAACTTCACGTGACTGAGCAAAAACTTGTGTCTTCAGCAAGGATTCTCATCATCTTCAAAGCAAGTTTGCTCTACGCACTTGAGAAAGGTTGTGAATCTCCACCATTAGTGTTCAGTCACCAGCGTTCAAAGGAATTATAGCAGCATATCACAGCTTCAATCAATGTAGTCACACTTTGCACAATTGAAGAGGGCAGAGTTGTAAATTCTCTCCACCAATGATATTCAGTCTTCAAAGCGGTCACAGCAGCAGCAATACGACTTCAATCTCCAGCAAATTCTCAGTTGTGATTACTGAGATCTCTTCTTGATTGGTCGTAGTACTCCATCTTCCATAGCAGTTCCCAACACTAATCCTCACGTGAAATTGCAGCTCATAACAGGTGGATTCTACCTAAATTTGAACAGAAAACACACGGCTTTTATGACAAACAGGTTATGGGTAGAAATAGAAGGTCAAGGTCTTCTCAAAGCAGGTGTGGAGAATATCTCAGCAGGTAGTGGAATGGAAACACGATGGGGCTGTGAGAAATATGAGTTGCAGCAGAGTGGTAACTCTTAAATGAGAAAATGAAGCATTGATGCAAAATTAGGGTTAGGTATATAGCAGACTAATTCAAATGTTCTAGCAATGAACAATCAACGTGCAGCAAATTGAGGAAATAATTAATAACATATTTCCCAACGGACTATTTCATACCTAAGACAACCATTCCTCAACGCATGCCTGCACTTGTCATGCACACAATGAATGCACTGGTAGGAGAGATGCACAAAATTATTGGCATCCAGGCTGTAGGAAAACGCATGCAAATACAGACTGATGGGGCAGGAAGCCTGAAATAAATAAGTAGAAGGAAGGATGAAGGTTTGGCAGTGAGACTGCCAGGACTGGCAATCATACAGGCAGGAGTTATGGCAGGCACCCGCTCTGATACCACTGTCAGATGGAATAACTCCCGAATTCTCATTATTTCTCCATAGAATGCTTTTATTTATACATCTACGATGACTCTTGGGATCACACATCCGAGAGTCTGTTCGTATTCCTAATATTTACAATAACGTATAATCCCAACGGATTATATTCCAACAGCGGGCATTTCCCTGAGGCCACTGAGGCAGTTTTGCCGATACTGGAATAGTGCAAAACAACCTAAAACTTTGTTTTGGTAGACCATTATCTTTGTCATCAAACATCTTCTTTGAGAACTGAGACCATGGTGAGATATCCTCTTCAACAAGCTGTAGGATGATAGCTTCAGATAATTTTTATCATACACCTATAAGGTACGGCGGGCATTTTCCCAAGGCAACATGAGCCAGTTTTTCCAACACTTGGACAATTTTATTAGTCTGGTCCAATCTGCCTAAAGCACTGTTTTGGAAGGTTCATAACTTCTTCCTCAGCTACTTCCAAGACAATATGAAGACATGGTCATGTAGGACAAATATCAATCTACAAGACCCCCATATGGTGCGGGAATTTTCTTCAACACACAATTTGTGGCGGGCATTTTCTTAAAGCTACCCGAGCCATTTTTCCAACACTTGGTCATTTTCAGGACTTTCTCCAAAATTTATTTTGAAACCTCATTTTGGCAGATTCATAACTTTGTCTTCATACATGCTTAAGGAGAAATAATACCATGGTTAGGTAGAAAAACCAACACACTACAAGACCCCCATGTGCGGAGGGAATTTACTCTAACCCATAATTTTGGGTAGACATCTTTCTGAGGCTACATAGCCATTTTTGCTTGCTCTGGCACAAACCCTTGTTTTGGCAGGTCCATAACTACTCCCTCAGGCACTTTTAGGACGAACTGAAGACAAGGCCAGGTATGAAAAACAACAATCTATAGGATCCCCATGTGGTGCAGGCATTTATATTGTCCTATAAATTATGGCGTGCATTTCCCTAAGGAATTTTTTACTAATTTCCCCATACTTGGTCATTTTCCTGTTTTTCACCAAATTACCATATTTTTTCCAAAATGATTGTCATTAATGTTGTCATCAATGACAATCCTATTCATCACAGTCTTCATGTTTTTCTTTATAGAAATTGGTATATAATATACTGCATTTAGAAATATACTTATATCTAATGTATTTAACAAGTTACTGTTTGGTATGGTGTATGTAAGACAATTACTTGTCACTACAAGGATTTTTCACTATGAATGAAAATGCAAGGAAGCTTGCTCAATTTAGAGCGGCATTAGAGGCGAGGGGAGATGGAAATTGTTACTGCTCTTGCTCTGATTGCAGGGTCTTGCAAAGAAGAAGAATTTTAATAACGACAACTGAAAGACATTTTAGGGAGAAGGGGCACGCCGAAGGGGGTTATGAATATTGTCCCTTGGTAAGAAGTTATTCAATTTTTAATGTATTCTATGTAATAGTCATCATGTCATGAATTTCAGTAAAATGTCTTATTATTTTATTATATGTTCTACACACACTAATTTTACTACGTTGTTTGTAAATATATAGACAATGCCCCCAAAATGTCGCCTTCCAGAGAGTTATTTTCCAAGTACTAGCAGAAATACTCATTTACAGGGTGACGAACATCTAGATCAGAATATTGAAGCTGATCAAGTTCTTAATGATGATATGGATGCAGATAACGTTAGTGATACAAATCAGGAAGATGAGATACATAGATTGATCCAAGACACATTTGCTCCAATGGATGAGGAAAACCAGGATGATAGTCATGATGTTGATCCTCTACTCGAGAAGTCACGTCAACCTCTTTATGAAGGCTCAAAAACAAATCTTCTATCTGCTATAATGTTGTTAGTGAACTTGAAGGTTTTGAATGGTTTATCAAACACCCGTCTCACACAGATACTAAGGTATGCAATTTGTTAATTCTTTATGTCTGCATGTTCACATGTACATAAAGGGTAGTTTTTTTTCCTATATTGCTATTGTTATCTAATTTGTAAAGTATCGATGCAATATTAATGATTAATATTGTTTACATTGACTTATTCTTTTGAATTTTGTAGATTGTTAGGTGAATTTCTATTACCAACGTGATAGGCACATAGGATGATGAGAAAAATTATCTGAAAGTGATAGGCTCTATTATGTTGGTTGGTGCATCCAACCATGGTTTCAGATTTCCCAAAGAGAGTCTAAGGAGGAAGATATCAATCTGCCAAAAGTGCCTCTCACCTTCATTTGCACTATCCCAGTAAAATACGCGCCAAGGTTAGATGATGAGGTTGCAGGAGAGAAGATTGGCATGGTTGAGTCAGTATGATATTCCTCACATTTTGTATGTATCACTCTCCAAGTTCAATGAAAAAAATAAAATCACCTTGGTGACTTAGGGTTTGAAGAGATTTGTCAGTGTCAATAAGCAGTTTGGAAGACCACTTTCAAATGCCTGTCAGATGTTGGGTGTATGTCAATAGGTTCATCAATTGGCATGGATTTGTTCTTTTTTGAAATGGACATCCAGCCATACTCTCAGGATGACTTACAATGGTAACATATGCAAAATATCAATCTGCCAAAAGTAGGAAAAATACTATTTTGCATATTGAGAAACACAAGAAAATTCCCCAAGTGTTGGGAACGGGATTTTGAGAGGTCGTTTGGAAATGCCCACCAAGGTATGTCCTCGTGAAAATAAATTTATCAAATCTCATGGATCAAAGGCCACCTGGACCAGTTTTCCAACACTTAGCCATGTCCAAGAGTTTCTCCAAGGTTTATCCTGAAACCCTATTTTGGTAGACTTATAACTTTCTCCTCGGAAAGGATTAAGGCAAACTGATACCATGGCTAGATAGCTAGTTCAACAAGCTATAGCCTGATATGGTGGTGTAGGCATTCTATTCAAACCATGAATTATGGCTGGAATTATCTTAGAGTAGTTTTGACTACTTTTTCATACTTAGTCAATTTCCAAAGTTTCACAAAGTTGGTAGGTTGACATCTTCCTCCTTAGAGACTCTCTGGTGAGGAAAGTGACATGGTTGTATGCTCCATACAACACTCTAGAGACTCACATTATTAATACATTTTTCACATCATCCTATAAGTCATGGCGGGCATTTCCTTAAGGCCACTTGGGAAGATTTGACACCAATTTCATACTAGACAAATTTCTCAATTTGGACTAATTTGCCTAAAACACCCTTTTGGAAGGTCCATAACTTTTTCTTCATCCACTTCCAAGAAAATATGAACACATGGTCAGGTAGGCCGAATACCAATATACAAGACCCCCATGTGCTGCATGAATTTACTCTAGCCCATAATTTAGGGCGGGCATCTTTCTGGGGCTACTTAGCCATTTTTGCATCCACCAGTGAAACACCCTGTTTTGGCAGGCCTGTATCTTTCTGCTCAAGAAATGTTAAAGAAAACTAAAATCATGAATAGGTATCCAAACCAACTAGCCATAGGACGATACCATGGTGTGGGAATTCTTCTCAAACCATGAATTGTAGCGGCCATTCTCTTAAGGCTATTGGGACCAATTTTGACTAAGGCTGCTCGAGACCAATTCTTCCTTAAATATATGTTGTAGTTTGGTGAGGCAAGTGACATGGTTGTATGCTCCATACAACACTCTAGAGACTCACATTCTCAATACATTTTTCACATCATCCTATGAGGTATGGCGGGCATTTCCTTAAGGCCACTTGGAAAGATTTAACACCAATTCCATACTTAGAAAAATTTCTCAATTTGGTCTAATCTTCCTAAAACAACCTTTTGGTAGGTCCATAACTTTTTCTTCATCCACTTCAAAGACAATTTGAATACATGGCCAGGTAGGCCGATTACCAATATACAAGACCTTGATGTGCTACGGGCATTTACTCTAACCCATAATTTAGGGCAGGCATCTTTCTGAGGCTACTTATCCATTTTTGCATCCACTGGTGAAAAACCTTGTTTTGGCAGGCCCGTATCTTTCTCATCAAGAAAGATTAAAGCAAACTCAAATCATGAATAGGTCGCCAAACCAGCTAGCTATAGGACGGTACCATGGTGCGAGCATTCTTCTCAAACCATGAATTGTGGTGGGCATTCTCTTAAGCCTGCTGGGACCATTTTTTACTAAGGTTGATGGGAACAACTCTCTTAAGGCTGCTGGGACCAATTTTGACCACTTTTCTGAAAATTTTCCTCATGGAAGGGTGGATTTTGTATGGTTGGGTGGTCTCACTATTTTTTGCATGGAAACCTTGATAATTTCAGCATGGAAACTCGAGGTAAACTCTATTGTTGTAGTTTTTCTTCAAGAGTTTTTTACCTTGGATATTTAGGGTTTGGTCTAACTTGGGCATCTGCAGGTGTGGTTGTTGCTGGAGCAATGGTTCATTCTTGTTCATGAGGTGGTGTCTTAGCTATCTTGCTTCCACAACTACAATTGGCTCAAGTAAGTGATTTTCTTTTCCTTATGAGAATTGTAAATTGCAATGTGTAACCCTGGAATATTTTCTTTGGATTTTAGATTTTATGAATTTATCTATGAAAATGAGGGTTGTTGTTATGCATCCCCAAGTTCTATTTTTCATCCTTACATTCATGTGATATACAATGAGTAATGCTAATTGAATATATACATATCAACAACTACCACAAGCCTCATTATCATGACAAAGATAAGGGAAAATCAATGTATGAAAATGGAAACCACTTGTAACTCAATAGGCAGTAAGCTAATTGGTGGCTAATTTAGAGAGGGATCTCTCTCTATTTACATAGTTTTCATATGCAAGATATTCAATCGACCAAAGACAATTCAGAAGGTTAGATTTCTGAGTAGAACAAGTTTGTTTTGATAAAGTCTGGTGGGATGATCATGGAGGGGACCATTGGGCAATGGAGTCAACAATCCAGTCTAAAATATGTTCAATGAGGTAAGGAATCATGAAAGTTTACGGACAAAGGCAAGATAGTCATCCATCCTTCAATATGGAGATATTTAGTAGGTGATTAGCAGGCAGGAGAAAACAGTCCATCACGTAGAGCACCTAACCGGGGTGAATTCTGCATGAATTTAGAAGAAAATGTTCGAAAATGCTTGAACAACGGGCCGAGAGCATACAAGATGAATTCTGGACCATATACACTAATGCTCAAACATGAAAATCAAATACAAACTGGAATGAAAAACATGAGGATAAACATTCACTTAAAGAAGTTACTTATTGAAGAAAAATATGACACAGGAATCTCTGCCATGAAAGGATTATCATTCCTCTAGAATTTTATTCATATCTGGAAAGCTTGAAACATGTTACAGTGGAGAGCCTCTGCTCTTGAAAATTCCCAACCCTTCTCCCCTATGTGGGGAGCAATTTATACTATCTCAGTCCCCAAGGATAATCCTCGAAACATGACATGTAACTGTTTACAGTCATAATCAACTACTAACAACTTAGAGCATTGTACTATTGCCACGGTTTACATAGATTAAAAAAAACATTATATATGGAGCTAATGTGCATGCTCGGTCTGGATGGCAGCACATCGCTTCTGTTTCTGAGCTTGCGGCTCGTGAAAACGACGTTAAGGATGCTTCTGATGACTCACTGCTGACTGGGCTCGACCATTCTTCTGTCTGTCGAATCAGCAATGTGTCCTTCCTTGGGTGTGTGTAATTTCATGCTCAAAGGCACCTTTCTGCATGGTTTCCTAACTAGCAAAGGAGTTTATCCTTTCCATCCTTTGCCTTTTCTACAACCCCCCTCTATGCTAGTAATACTATTGTATGAGGGGACTTAGAGAAGGGAAGCTTTGTATTCCCCACCTCCCATGGCGCAGGTTCTCCTATAGGTCATATAGTGGGGGGTGTTTTCCACCTCGTCACCACCTCAAAAAAAGTTGGAAACTGGAGTTCACAAATGAGGCGATGAAGATTTTGGATACCCGCCACCCCGACACGAGCATTCGCTCCTACTGGTTGCCGCCGAACACGGTCACCATGTACCGAGACTTTGGAAGCCATGATTTCTTCCATGGTTTCTAGGGAGACACTCCGGGGATAGGAAAACCTAGACATCGTGCAGCTGAAGGTACAACTATCTGGAAACATTCAAAGTGCTTCACATCTAGGCCCCGATGGTTGGCACTTTCCTGGTGTGAAAAACCGAGGCGACAGATGAGCATGGAATCAAGATCACCAACCATCAACACCTCGAGACTGACAAGCTTCTCAAAGCATATCACCATTTCAACTCTTTTATAATTCTCATAATATCTTAGCAGAATAACACTTCGAGCATTGTCTCTAATTACTGATTCATCTTATGCATCTTAATTGGCCTGGGAAGGTGGTGTTTATATAGGGTGATGAAGATGAAGATGGATATAGAGATGACTGGTCACCATAATGGTAACATGAGTGGACATGTGGGTAGGGATCTTTATTTTCTGCTGAGAATCCAATCATGCCACCTCCTTTGATGCTACATTACTGTCCACATGGATCACAGTGTTTGGACGTGACATTCTTTACCTTTTCACTTACGCTGACGGTGGTGTTCGGAACGGTTTCGGCTAGCTGCATCCCTTTGCTTCATGTAGAGGCTAGATTCGTCGCTTCAAATATCTGAACTTCATGATCTCCCATTGTTTTCTACGCAAGCCAGGTGCCGGATCTCTCGAGTCGGGAAGGATAGTGAATCGGTGATGCTTTGGACATGATCTTCACCTAAGGCGTGTCACAAATGGCATCGAGGGATATGATTATTAGTCAGCTCGTATGTGAGGACATCCTTTCTGTACCAGACCTGACCAGGACACCGCCTTTACTAGGTTGAACAGATCCAGAGTCGGCCCAGGGATCAAATTTGAAGGGCAGGTCTCATTTTACTTTGAAGGGCTGTGAGAAATTGAACCCTTCAATGTTGACATTTAAAAATAATTCATTCTTTTCATTTGAAAATTTAAGTGTTTAAAAAAATTTCATTATTTATTAAAAACATTGTATAGAAAAAAAATGACAATAAGAACGAATTCCAAGTGATTCAACATTTACATGGAATTAGTGAGGTAAACCATGTACATATGATTTATCACTTCCATATTCCTATTATGGGGATTACTCAAGAGTTAGTATAGAGGAGGAGAGAACATGTAATAGTGATGGAAGATGAGATTGGGAAAAATCCCATTTAGAAAGAGATTGTTGCACTTGTTTTATTAATGTGAACATAGCCATAACCATTAGGAGTATTGGTTTTTTGTATAGAATGTTCTTTGGCCTATTTATTTTTTGAAGGGAAATGCTTGTTTCCTATCATGCTAAAGTGATTAAAATAGTTGAGAACTACTCGCAACCTTATTTGAATGCATAATATGAAATTAGGGGTGAAAGTAGGCTTATGGGGTACTAAAGCTTATTTATGTCTAGAATTGTTTTGAGAAGAGATCCATTATTAGAACTGCTATGTTACAAGGCCAAAAGAGATCAGGCATCAAATCCCTAACATTAATAACAAAAACTAAAAAGATGATCTTTGTCTAGTGCCAACGTATCCACCTAATACTAGTGTACTTCTAACATTGTACATCCCTGGGAGATTTAAAATTGTTGATCCTTGTTGTGACCACTTGATCATTTCCATTGCCAATGGTTTAAATAAACAACACAAATGTAAAAAAATTAGAAGAATAACTTTTGCATGACATTTTACCTTACCTGTTTTGAAATGAACTTTTCTACATGCTATTAAAAGCATTGTATTATTATCTTTCCAAGTAAATAAGTTTTTTAGGATCCACATTTCCATTAATGGAAAAAAAGTTACAAATACTATCACAAATCTAATTGATATGTTTTTCCATATGGACACAGTTCATGAGTAACTAGCCATTCAATTTCAAACTCCGCCTAATCCCTATTCATTGTCTTCACCAGAATAAACCTAAGTATTAGAAGACTTGAAAATTTATCTTTCAAACTTTAGTCTTGAGTCTACTAACATCTAGATGTCAAATGAGAGGGATTGATAGGGATTCTCCTTTCTCTTTTCAAAACTCGATGCATATAATTATTATTCAAACACATTGAAAAAAGTATCATTCAAACTTCAATGTGGATCTTACAAGTATTTGAATCTCACACGAGAAGAAGTTTGAGAGGGATTCCACACTTATCTTTTCAAATTTTCATCTTATATTTATGTGAAAAGGTTAGACAAAAAACAAGGACTATTATATACTATAATCTCTTTGTGAACCTTACAGATTCAAAAATGTTATTTTGACAAAAAACATATTTACAATCTCTTCTCTTCAATTCTGGGTTGATAGGTTTGAGGACTGGTATCCAAGGTAATTGTAGACTCAATTTGATATGTCGACATTACGAACCTTTATCAAGGTTCATCATCAAGACAATGAGTCAAATTTTCCAACAAATATCAAGTATTTTAAACTTTTTTTGTTCTATTATGGTGTATGACTTTCGGATGCTCACAACACTAATTGTAAATCAGAAATAAAAAGAAAAGCATTGCCACCACCCAAATGTTTTAGGAGAAACAACTATTTATTCAACCTCCCGGATCCCACAAGAGATGGCTATAATGCACACTCGATTATTGTGTGGAATCATATAATTCACATCTCTATGGCCCTCACATGATGCACATTGGCAACCGTTGGGGCATCTTCCGCCATTCATGTCATGGAGCAAGATCTCATACAAATATAGAGACACACACAGATACATAATTATTATTATTTTAGCTAATGAAATTCCATACATATATAAAGTGGTCTCTAATCTCCCGGTCCATGGAGAATATAGTTTATTGAACTTAGATAAGGGACAACTCTACCGGGTCGGTGAAAAAGTAGGTCGTTAGGTCGTTGATAAAATAAGCCATTGGAATTTGGAAGGACCTTTGAATGGAGGTTTGATTTCGCTCAATGGCGTCTCTTTTGTTCAAGTGTGGTTGCACTTACCTAAAGGAAAAACCCCAAAATGTAAACCTAATGCTTCCAGGCAGCAACCTTTTTTATCAACCCTAAATTCAACAACTATTTTCAGAATTGAATCATGTCCTCCCCATATGCTCAATTCAAAGTGATCAAACAAAAGCCCCAATTTTAGGTGGATTATGGATAGTCTATGACGTGTCTAGAGACTTTCAGAGATCATTCTTTGTTTCAAGGGCACTCAGGGCGCAGATCATAGAGCCCACAAAAGGAGGAGGAGGAAGAAGAAGAGGACTCAAGTCAAAAGGTGAGGCGAGTGAGGAGGGGAGACATAATAGGGGAGATCAACACTATCAACCTGCACAGCTTGATTTGGGGAGATCAATATCAACCATCGATCTCTAAACTACCTTCATTGGGACTACTCAACCTTGAGAACTTTAACAATCTGCTAACCCTTTTTCATCTGAACAAGTGAGCAACTTATGATTGCGGAATGCTTCTCACCTGTTGATCTACCCAACATATTTTTCCGACCGTAGATCTTTGCAGCCCCTACCAATTTTCGTAAATCGACCGTAGATGTTGATTAGGAAGAGGGAGATGACGACGACGATGATGATCATGTCTCATGAAGATGATGATGATGAAGATGATGATGATGATCAATGATGGTGGTGGTGATGACGACGACAACAACAATGATGATGATGATGAGGGCGAGGATGGGGACGATGATGATGAGGATGAGGATGATAAGGATGATGATGATGATGTCTAGGATGAGGATGATGAATATGATGATCATGATTATCATGATGATGATGAGGATGATGATGACGATGATGATGATGATGATGAAGATGATGGTGATGGTGATGGTGATGATGATGAATATGCTAATGAAGATGATGATGGTGATGGTGATGGTGATGATGATGAATATGCTAATGAAGATAATGAAGATGTGATGACAATATATTTACTTTGGTCTTCACTAAATTGTTCTGAACTTCACCAACATTATAATAGAATGGTTATGAGTGATTATTCACTCCTATAAAGAATGCACTTTATGGAACTACCAAACTGCTCAGTTTGGATCTTCCTCTTTTAAGACACTGGACTAGGTCCATAAGTCTTTATTCTTCATGTGCACAAATATAAAAATAGGAGGCTTCATAGGGCCCAAAAACTTGTATTTTGTTATACTACTTCCTCGGAGCATATTGAATTGTCAGATTAGTCCTTGGAATGGGTGTTAGGAGCAATCCTTATTTTTTCACTCAACTGGATGCCCCCCTATCATGTAGACATCTTCATTCACTGAGCTCCCCCTAAAATTGCGATGATGAATATGATGATGATGATGACGAATATGATGATGATGATGAAGATGATGACAATGATAATGAAAATGATGATGATGATGATGATGCTGAAGATGATGATCATGATAATGGAGATGCTGATGAATTGGATGACGATGATGTTGATGATGAATATGATGATGAAGATGAAGATGATGATGATGATGACGACAAATATGATGATGATGGTGATAACGAAGACATTGATGATGAAGATGATGATTATGATGATGATGATAAGTAAGATGACGATGATGACGACAACAATGATGATGATTATGAAGATGATGATGATGATATTGATGAAGACGACGAAGACGATGGTGATGACGATGACAAGGATGATGATGAGGATAATGATGATGATGATCATCGTCGTTGTTGTCGTCATCACCACCATCTTCCCCGTTTTCATCGTTATCATGATCATCGTGTTCGTCCTTGAAGGGACTTATGTATAGGATCTCACTATAAGCAATGCATCCAATATAAATTATGACAAAATCCTAGTTAAATTAAATTAAATTAAATTAAACTACACTAAATTAAAAACATAGAGTTGTTTAACTATAATTAATTTAAAATGCAACAAAATATAAAATATGAAAATAAAAAAAACCCAAAATAAACTAAACAAAAGATATATATGCAAAATAAAAAACAAAAAAACACCAAATATAAAATATTCAAATAATCAAACAAAAAATGTAGAATTCAAAAACACCCTTGCACTAGCTCATAAGCATTCAAAAATACCCGCGCAGGATCTGCTCTGGCTCCCATTTGGGGGTTTTCGATTTCGAACTTTCGTTGAAGGATATGGAACATGCTATGATGGTTTTTTTACAAGAAGGGTGGGCAAAGGAATTTTCCTATTAGTGCATCATCCACTCCCTTCGCATGTGAGCCCATGCTTCTAGAACCACCTACCCCACCTCCAGAATGGCATCAATGTTTATATCTTTAGGTTTGTTTCCTTCTATGTTTTTCTTGATTACCTATTGTGTTTTTATTTTATTGATGGTTTTTTTCATTGTTGTGGATGTGGTGGAGATGAAATGGCTCAAATCTCCTTGCGAGCATGAAGCATGAAATGTCCAGGTGAACTTGGGAAATTCAATGTGAGAAATAAAAGCAACAATTATCGAGGTAAAGGAGGAAGGGAATGAGATATTTTAATGCTGACATGCCTATGTTTGTTTGTTGTGAGATATTTTGACAATATGCCTGAATGGAATGTGGTGGTTTTGTGGAGCTATATGATTGCAAGGTATGCTCTTAATGGGAAAGATGAAGAGGCTCTCAAGATGCATTTGCAAGCGTTGATTATGGGGATGAGGCCGAATGATTTTACTTTATTGACATTGCTTCTGATTTGTGCAAACATCACAACTTATGATTAGGGTAAGCAAGTTCATAACCTCACCATAAAATATGGATTTGATTCATATGATTTTGTGGGTATTTATCTAGTTGGCATGTCTACAAAATGTGGGTTTGTTTCTAGTTTTGTTCATTCCTTTTGGGCATCATGTCAAAATTCCCATGAATTGACAGTTCAAAGCTAGATTGTGAATTTTTTTAATAGGATATGTAAGTGGCTATTGTGTTAATTATAATATAATAACTGGTTCTTTGTGGACTTGAAAACCCAATTCTCTTAGGTGCCAAGATAACTCCATGCCATGTTTTTTATTTAAAGGGTCACCAGGTATTATATTTGAGAGGAATCTATGTTGGTTGTTACCATTTCAGCAACCATTTCGAAAACAAGGCTGTAACAACCCTATATCAACACACTTCCACCTGCTGCCTACAGTCTGCAATAAACTGCAAACTGTCAAACTTTGACAGCCCTCCCTACCTGGAACCATAGTAAACACCGAACTGAATCAAAGGTTAACTATTAGTTGGATGGTGATATTATTTAAAAGAGATAAATAAAGTCTGAAAATTTAAATTATTTGCATAGCTACAAGTCTGGAACATACATTTGGTGGCTGTCCTATATTGCTAACAATAGTGTTCAAGGTTTGGAGTGGTGTGGTTTACATTGAATACAAAACTAAAACTCTTATACACCTTACATTGGTAACCTTCATTGCTGCTATAAAACTGTCACAATTAGAACTGTCATACTGTATTATGCTGTTATATTTATATGAGTCCTCATACTTGAATGGAAGGTTATTGGTTAGTTAAATATTGCAATTGAATTGTATATGGTTACACGACTAATGATCTCTTGTATGCTAAAGTGCTATTGGACGACCTTGCTACTAATTCCATATAACTTGAATTGAATACAATGACTTGATATCACTTAAATTTGCATCTATAAGCACTAAATCAGCTTAGTATGTCTTCTTCATTCATAGAAGTGATTGATTGAAAGGAACTGGTCACTAATACAATTGTGTAGAAGATATAGTTGTTTGTCCTTGTAATTAAATAGAAAGAAGGTTCCCTACAACCAAACGCATTTTCCATGGCACTAGAGTCCATGGCCAAGTTGCCGGAAAGACCAGAATAGGTGTCGTGCCATGAACATTTTGGTACAGAAATGTGTGGTAGAGACTAGAAATGTGTTACCAGTTACCACTACCAGCCATAAAGACAGGTCCAATGGAAACATGTTTCTACAGCTGGAAAATAATTTTCATGCCATACCAATGTCCATACAACATGTTTTCTTCTCTACATCCATCTATTTTGACTTGGTTTGACTTAGTTTTTTGATAGACTTGACCAAAAATGTTGGTAAAAGTTGACATTTCCTCTATCTTTCCTTTTCTATCCTTTTACCTAAATTTTTAACATTACCACTAACTACTCCAGTATGTTTGATAAAGTTTCCAACCTCATCATACTTCATATGGAGAAAGTAGAATTTCATACTCCATTCAAAATTCAACAAACTTAATAGTTTAAAGGATTTCAGGATTGGCAAGATTACAGTCATTTGATTGGATTCTATCATGTATCAAGGAATGAGATTGGAATTTAATCAAGAGCACCAAGCCCTTTATGTAACCCGATGTTGGTGCCATTGATTGTTGAATTCCTCTATCATGGCCTTAGCAAAAATGTACCCTTCACTCAAGCCAAAATCATTGATTAGGAATGAGCTTTTTCTATGATATTTTAAGGCTTGTATTAGGTAGTTTCATCAAAATTGAATGGTGTTAATCAATGTCCCTAGAGGATTGAGGTAGAGCCAAAGGCTAGATGAGGAGGTAGAGGGTGCTACTAATGGTGAGGATCCCAATATAAGTGATGGTGGGACTTTGCTTGTCATTTAAATGTTCTTACTCATTTATTCATAATCCTTTCTTTCAAAGTTCTAATATAATGTGCTATTTATAAATGAGTGGTCATGTTTCCAGTGTGTTTCAGTTTTGGAAACACATACCTGTTTCCCCGTATCGTGTAACTTAGGTCCACAACCGTAAATGGAATTGATTTAACTTCATTGCAATTAAATTTGTGGCATTGCTGTGAACTTTCCTAGCCATTATTTGATTAGAATTCAATAAACCCTTTTTCAAAGCTAATATTAAATGTCAAACTGGAAGCAAGGAAATACTCATTGTAAAGGGAAATCTACAGTAATCGGAAGAAGATAGAGATTACCAACAAAGGAAAAACAAAGGAATATTATAGTTAAACAAAAAATATGTTGAGAGAGAAACCAACCTTAGTGAGTTCTTCTTGTGAGTGATCAACTGCAGGAGATGTAGATCCAGCAGGGGCAACATGACCATTTACAGCATTATTGATAGCTGCATCTGCAAAAGGATCGGGTGTGTTTCCACCATCCTTATTTTTTCAGTTTCCATAAGCTCCACCTCCTCCTCTTATATAAACTAAACCATAAGAGTTTAGCATACATAGATATGCCTACAAATTCATACATCTTGAATGCAGTGGCTTACTAATATAAATGCCTTCATAACAACCAATCGAAATATCTAATTGTGGTAAAAAACAAGCAGAAGTTGTGAAGAGAATTCTTATACTATTGTTTAGTACTCTTATTTGATGCTTATGGATGGTTGATTGGATGTCTTTGATACTTGATGCTTGGTCAATGGATATCATCTTCAATTGTCTCTTGATAATAAATTATAATCGGGTAAGACCTTTCTCTATTATATTGGATGCTTGTCATTGAAAAGTTTAATACTGTGCATGTTTCTCAAATTTGGTTGTGTTGCTCTTAACCCTTGTTATGTCACCACAAGCAGTGATATATATGGATGGGTTATGTCTATTAATCCAACCAACCGCACATTGTTTAATTTTTCGTGCTTGTAAAGTTTTTTATAGTTTTTAAAATTTATATTAAATAGAATTATTTTTATATTATTTATTTGATTGTTGATTGGGCTATATTTCAGTGACGTAGGTTTTGATATCAGCTCCTCTAGCGTTGGCGACAGGTGTTACCTAGATGTACTACAATTCAATTAAACCATGAGTACGGTTGTTAGTTTTTCTTTGATAATGGAAACTTTTTGGAGTTTGAAGCCCAAATGTTCTATAGCAAACTGTTTTTGTTTGCTCATAGTGGTTTTGAGGCTATTGAGCGGATCTTTGTAGCAATTGTGGAACACTAGAGCTTGTATTGAGTTGTACATGCATAATTGCTTTGAGTAATTAGTGAGACATCGACCCCAGCCATAGAATTCTATGTATAAACTAACGAAATCCCGTTGCATGCATCAAGTCTTGCAAATTCTAAGTGTAGGCAAGCGTTGCGATAGAAGAACACAATATTCCCTCTACGGTTTGCCATTTCTTGTGTCCAAGATGGCAGAATCTTCTACCAAGAGGAAAAGAAGCAGCAATGAGGGCTACCTTGGAGTGCTTCCTAAGAAGAAACCCAAGCCTGAACCCGAGGAGAACAAATTCATGTTCAGGGTTTTGCTTCTTAATGGTTTGAATTTAACTCTGTAGTTGGAGGATGTCGTTGAAAAGATGTCGGTCGTCGATTTTGTGAGGACTGTTAGGAGAAAATATGAGAAATAAATAATAGAAAAGGGGTCAAGAAAGATCCACTTAATGTTGCAACAACATTGCATGTACTTACAGTAGTTATTTGGATGTTGAACAAAGCTGAATAGTATTTTCAAATGACATGATTTATCTTTCATAACTTATAGAACACTAAAATTTGGTGATTAAGATTGCTATGCAACTTTGATGATTTCAACTTTACATGACAATTAGAAACCCATTAGGTCTATGGTTGGACTCTAAAGTATGAAAACCAAATCATGGAAAACCACTGAGAAATTTGAAATTAATCACCATACACCAAACTTTAAAATGAAATATTTTAAAGAATGCATAATAAATTTAGAGCAAAAAATTGTATTGTTAAATTTGCAAAGTTTCTTTTATACAATATATTTCCTTTTAGTTACTGTGTATTTAAATTTTTTTGGAATAAATTAATTTTTTTGTATTTCCTTGCAGACAATTGAAATTTCTGTTTACTAAAACTATGTTTATATTTTGATAATGCTTGCAGGGTGGCTCTTTGCGTTCTGATCGTTGGAGTGTAGAGGTGGATTTGGTTCTGAATACTGTGGAAATGAATGCTTCAACTAATTCGTCAATCCTGCGGTTTTGTGACGAGGAAAATATCTCTTGTTTCGAAGACACACCATCTTTCACTACAACAGATTTTTAGTTGGCAGCATATAAAGCTCTTTTGGAATCATTACTTTCTCCATGTTGTCACTGACCCCCTTACCTATCTCAAGGGCTTGCACTATTTCGTAAAGGTCTCTCTCTTCCTCTCTCTTTATATGACATATACACACATGGTTGTAGAATGCATGTTGATGGGGTGAGTCTTAGAGTCAAAAAGAAATTGAAGTATTCTCTTATAATGCAAAAAAAAATGTATTAATATGTGCGTTACAAAATCATTCCATGAGAAACTCCTCAAAGTGGATTCTGTTAGAACAAATATTTCCATATCTAAATATTATTTACTGGAAAGTTTTATTTTTAGTAAGTAGGGGAATCATCAACTGGAGCTGGGTTGGTACTCGCGTAACATGGGGTCTAGGGATCCATTCCCGCTACCACTTTACCCCTAGGTGCCCCAAACCCTTCGCAAGACATGGGACATAGGTAAACCCAGGTGGGATTTGATCTCGTGACCTCCAATTTACAACAAGTGACTTCATAACAACTGAACCGCCAATGAGCCACACCTGTAAGAGATATTATTTACTAGAAAGTTAACATTTCATAGATAACAAAGATTTATCCAAAGTATTTAGTGACATTTTATTCATATAGTAAGACAACATGACTCTTTCCTCTATTTTTTGTTTTATATTATTTGACATGTTGGTGGTATTAATAGTGTCCACACATTTCCAGTAAAAACCTATTTATATGTGTATTTAATATATTTCTGTCTTAAACTTTAAAATTTGTGTGTTGTTTTCGTTTTGATACAATGGTTAAAGAAATCTTGTTGAATACAAACACAAGTTTCCACATCAGTGAGGAAATGGTATTGTAATATAGCATTTAAATGTGAGTTGATATTCTGGTGGAAAATGTGTGCTGGATAGATTGATTGTTGATTTCCTTCGCAGGACATGTGGAATGTGACTCCAGAACCACATCTCTTGGTGGAATTACCCCAAGAACACATTTTCCAAACAACATTAGCCGATTTAATTGCATGCCCATTTTTTATTTCATAGAGTATTTTGATATTTTCCATGCCTAGCAAAATGACCACTTGTGTATAGGTCTAGGAATGGATTATTTACTTAATTTATAAATTTAATTTCCATCCAACACAGTGGTTTTCCATTTATTAGGACAACTCTTTGCAAGTGGTATGGACCTGGCGAAAAGCTATTGATAAGGTAAGGGTTCTTGCATTGCATACATTCTCCCTAGGAATTAATATTTTATATGACTTACTTGTACTTGTCGTATAATATAACTTTGTTATTTTCATTTCTAGCCTCTTCACCATGCTTCCTATCCAATGTTTGTATAGAAACATAAGAATATCAGACTTAACTGTCTTTGTTGTGTTCTTGTTGTACTATTCCCTGCTTTTATCCCTCTTATGTTCTCTCTGTGCATTGCCCATTTCTGTTTTTTAACCACTTTCCCTCTATCAAAACTGTTTGTTTTCAGCTTTTGGCTCCATTTCTTCATCGTTTCTTTAAATTACTATTCAACATTGTGTTTTATTTTTCATTTTCTACCAAAAGCTTGGAAGTTTTTGTTCCCATTTATTTTCTACCAAACCAAAATATTGCACAAGAAGCCTTTTTTGGGTGGAAATGGAGGTGCTTTTCCTGTCGTCCAAGCTTCTTCCAACCTTCTCATGGGGAAGAGGAGTCTCAAGTTTTAAAACCTAGTAAGAGAAATTATCCTTTATCCACCATCTCTGAAGCTACCATTTGTAGTTATATTACAAGTGTATTATGATAGATTTCTTGGTTTGGCATGGGAAGCTTTGTTGGGTTTGAAACATAGGTATATTGCCAATCTATAGCATTTGTCCTGTAGTAATAATTTTTAGGAATTTCAATGACATTGCCACCTCGTGGCTCTTGTTTCACAAACATCTAATGTCTAGCTTAGGATTTTCCTATTGAATATTTCTGAAGTGGATCTAGTTATTAAGGAGCATATTGGGTTTGAACCATTCAACCCTATCTACTATTTAATCACTAAAGCCTCCATGAGATCCTCAATTGACCCCATCTACCTAACTTGGATTTGTTAGGCACTAATCACATCTTTTATGCCATTTTAAATCTTAATTCATCTTTCATTTTCTATTTTATAAGATCTGAAATTTTTTGTCATTTACATGTATTAAACTCATCCCTAAAACATCAAATCACATGGTAGGTTTTCCCCAGTTTGTGGCTCATAATTACCTTCTGGAAATTTGCTCTATAGTCCTGATTAATTCTGGTTTAAAACAGAATTAAAAGGTCCATGAGACTGCACATCAATCACAAGCACTTATTGAAGATCCAAAACCGTGGAAAGCAATGTGCCTTTCCATGGTTTTAATTTTTTTTTTAAACCTCCAGGTTTTGTCTCAATATCGACGAACTTTCGTCGCGGGTATTACAAAACCGTCGAAACCCCGGGTGGCTTTCCATGAATACTGTCTCTATAGTGACGCATTTTCATGGAAAAATTACCGTTCAACTTGTAGATTTCGTCGATATAGATTGGTTTTCCACGGTTTTGCGTGGAAGAAATTTTTGTTCAAATTCCAGAATTCGTTGATAAAGAGACAAATGTTCGTCAAAACTATTCCACGGTTTTGTGTGGAGCCAAAAATTTTCCCAGCAGTTTTTGGCCATATTTTTGTCGTTATAGGGACGATAATTTTGTTGATAGAGTGACGAAACGTAGAGAATGAATTACAAAAAAACAATTTCAAGGCCACCATATAGAAGACATGTGTCAGCCAGTTTTCATCTCTATATTGATGAATTATAGAGTTCATCATTATAGTCGCTAAATAAGTGCCACGAAACATCGCGGTTGTTATTGTCGCAATTGAGACAACGAAACGTGGAAATAGCAACGAAAAACCATCCCAAATTTGCTCATATGTATTAGTGTTTACATCAGTGATGACAGGTCTCATGACTTGGATTTTGTTGAACACAGCTTTTAATTGTTCTACAGTCACCTAAAGGATAACAATATATAGATGGAAGAACATTGGATTTGGTTTGATGGTAGTGCAGGGCAATTCAGAAATTCTTGTGTCTTCCAATGGTTGTGTATTCTCCACAAGAGACACAAGGTGCCACATATTTGGGACTATTTTGAGACCATACACGAAAAAGGGGCACATGATGGAGCAGGGGCATGCATCAAGACTGCATTACGTAGGCAAAAAATGAAGTTCACAACTATTTTTTTCATCACAGATGCGGAGACCATTGTTGAATGGTGTTCTTCGGTGATGGGGCAACGAGCTAGAAGGAAAGAAGACCAATCATCTCAAAAAGCACATGTACATAGATATTTTTAGGAGGTGTTCAATGTAGATCGATCACACCTATATGAGTGTAATATCGTCTAAGGAACTCGTGCATTCCATTCAGTTAGAATGTCAGACAATGCTATAGTTGAAATGTGGACAAGGAAATTCTCTTGTTTTTTTATCCATGTAATATTGGTGAATGAGACAATTGTGAATCCACATATTGGGTTGACAGCTTGGATCGTATGTCACTCCTCGTTGGTCGACAAATAAATATAGAATTATCCCAGTTGGAGGAGGACCATTCAAGTATTTCACCTGACTATGACCACATATCAGATCTCATACAACCAGGTTCAACTAATATGTTGATAACTTTGAAATGTTTGACGACTAGTTGTGTTTATTTAGTTGACTCCTAGGTTGGCATTTTATTTTATGCATTGCACATATACATAGTGGTTTCATGGAGAGGCAATGAATGGCGCACTGACTATTGGTTGACACGATGCTTGGATGAGAAGCAGACCCTCATTGTCTCATTAAGGGTCTCTAAGGGTAATGTTTTTCCAATTGGGTCAATGGTTATCAAAGGAGAATATTTGACACAGGTTTCCCACGCAGAAAAGAAAAAAGGTTATGTATTTGGAAATTATAGACCAGGTCAAATTGTATACCATTATACAAACTTAGTTATTGGCACAAACCTCCAGGTACAAATAATTCTAAGCAATAGCTCATCGAAGTCATGATACTTCTTTCCTTACTCCGAGCATGAGAGGCTAAATTATACCATTGGTGTTAGAGGTGATCCTGATGGTCTAGGCGAATGACCATAGGTAG
>LPNX010486456.1:35624-49148 GCA_001517045.1 Pseudotsuga menziesii
TGGTACATAGAAATTTTTTGGAGACATCACACATTGTATAGGCATTAAAGAAGTGGAGACATTACTTGATGCCTAAGGAATTTGTACTATTTACCGACCACCAGCTCTGAGGTACTTGAATACTTGGACAAAGTTGAACTAGAGACATATGAAGTGAGTCAATTTTTTGCAGAGTTACACCTTTGGGTTGAAACATAAGTTGGGGAAGACTAACAACGTAGCCGACACATTGAGTCAAAGGGTCACATTATTGGGTATAACAATTGTTCAATCAACAAGGTTAGAGTCGATCACGAGTCGATGAAGGTCGACGAGGATTTTTTCGATGCTTGTACTGAGTCGAAGAAACCATAGAGTGGCAACAAAACTCCATACCTAGACTACTTCATCCAAGAGGGATATATGTTCAGATGACATCAATTATGTATCCTTAGAGGACTAGCGAGGGAGAACGCTAGTACAAAATGAGTGATAAGTAACTAAAAAAATGAATACAAATGGGTGATAAATGACTACATTTGGTAATGTGACCACTGGTCATAAATTAGCAGTCACTTACCACCCAACCAAATTGGTCATAAATTTCTTGAATTGCTTCATGAGTCGATCATATATTTAGTCATTTATTTGGTCATTAATTATAGTTGTTTGGTAGTACATTTACTCATTGATTGTTGTTAATCGGTCATTTGATTAGTCATTCATTAATGTATATAGGGTAGGGAGGAATCGAGCCACTAACCTCTTTCCTGTAAGGCAGGTGTTCTTTCATTGAGGTAGAACCCCTAAATAGAGGACTAAGTAAAAATGGGCTTTTAGAGACACATGAATTATGACAAATCTAGAACTTTAAATGTAAAAATAAAAGCTATAGTATACCTCCAAGTAAAACATTTCCATATTATAGAAATTTGAATATAAACATTTCATTTACAACCAACCTCTTCTTTATCAACCATGACTCTATATTTTCTAAATTACTCCACCTTTCTATCGTTATCTTTGTTGTTTTGTAAAGCATTATTTTCCTTCCTATCGCTAATTTTTTGTTTTGTAGACTTACTAATTTGGAGTTTTATAAGAGGATATTTAAGCCTAAAATGTCAACATCCTAATTTATCGTCAACACATGTGTAAAGGAAGCCTCTAACATCTACATAAAACGATGTGAAGATTATGAGAAATCCAAGTTGCTCCAAAAACATGTTGGTATGGTGATGCCCATGTTACAATATAGAATAAAGAAACCTTACCACACCATTTCATTAATTGAATTGTTATATAGAAAAATATAATTAAATTATTTATACAACTCATAGGTTTTCAAACTCTTTCCCAAATTTACAAATTTTGGTGAAATATTTTATGCTAAATATACTTCACTTATTCTTATCACATTTATTATACACCTTTTACATTTTATTTTATGCTATATAAAATATACTCCGTGGGAAAGAATATTTTCCTAAACTATTTAATACACACTTATATCTATCTAAATCCCCACATATATGTAAGGTTGACGATCTCTAAACTGATTTGTAAAGTTATGATCTCTAAGTGAATATGATACCCATCTTAATTATCGTCATTATCCCAAGAAGGTATATTGTTGCTTTGTTACTAATCACACAAAATGTAACAAAAAAACGAGATCCAAATAAACATGATGATGGACTTGGTTTGAACTTTGAACCTTAACTTTGGAGGGTTGTAAGAAAATATGATATTTCACATATATTAAAACCAACACTTCAAATTACACGCTGTGTTGTTAATTTTTACTTCATCATACGAAATGCAACAAACAAAGAGATCCAACTAAACATGGTGATCCACTTTGTTTGAACTTTGAATCCTTACCTTTGAAGGGTTGTAATAAAATATGCTCTTTCACACAGATTCAAACCAACCCTTCAAATTACAGAAAAATACAACTTTCAAAGGCTGTTTTCTTCGATAGTGCACTAAATTTTGTGTATGCCTTATTTTGGATTGATAATACTCTTGTGCAACAACATTTGTTTATAAATAGATAGTGATTGAATGAAGACAACCATAGTCGATCTTGTTTATGAAGTACTTCTCATAACATCATTGCTTCATTGTTGGAATTTATGATTGTTGTTTGGTTGCTAAAACAAACATAGATCAAAGATGTTTAAAATTTTTGTTAGGAAAATTGACGTCTATAATGGCTTTAGCCTTTACCATTGCAATGCTTGTTCAAGCCCTCCATGGATTCTATGAGACTATATTTGTTTTTTCATTTTCATCATCATAAATTAAAAAACAAGAGGTATATTCATATCCATATATTTGTAAATGCTCCTACAATTGCCAAGGGTGATTCTATCAATCCCAATGCTTGTGCTTGTTTATTGCAGGAGTGTAGAAACATAAAATATATGCAACAATTGCATGCCAATGTAAGCACATATGCCATGTGTGGCAGTCTATCTAATGCCCACCTAGTTTTTGACATAATATATGCTCCCAGTATTTTTTATGAAACACTATAATTAGAGAGTACGCTAAGAATGAGATCGTGGGAAATAAGGACATGCTTGAGATTTATTCTCAAATGAAAGAGTTAGGAATAGAGCCAAATAATTTCACATTTCCATTTGTACTTAAGGCATGTGGATATGGTGGGTCGTTGGCTCTTCAAGAAGGCAAAGTTTATTCATGATTGCATAGCTAGGAGTGGATTTGACTGTGATGTCATAGATTTTTCTCGAAGTGGAGGGTAGGATGTCAAGATTCAACCATATGTAAACATATAGTGTGTGTGTGTGTGTGAGGTTTGTTGTGTTTCATATAACTGTTTCAGTGAGGCAGCTACCAAATACCTCAATAATCACAAAATGTCCAATAACAATTGAAAAAAAATACTTAAATAATTACGAAACTCTAGGATATAACTAACACTATAAAGTGCTCTTTCAATAGTTTCCAAACCGTATATGACATGTTAAGTAGAGATATTTTCTTCTAATCACATTTCATTCCCATTAAACATAGTATCAACGTGATGATTCAAAACCTCCTTTAAATATGTAATCTATGTTTTGTTTATTCCATTACATCTATAAATGTCACCATTACCTCTATAGATGCACTGATAATATACGTTAGCAACATATATTTCTACAATTAAAAGATATCATGAAGCAGAAAGAAAATGCATGCATGGATTTGTTGTTGCAAACTATTTGGTGGATAGCAAAGAACTGAACCCAAAGATTTTGTTGGACTAAGTGCATGATCCAAATTGTGTGAGTGTGGACTTAGAGTGCAAACATCCTCCATCTCTCCTTTAGATCGCCATAAAAATTGTGTCCAACCTACCTGATATGGGATCCATCTGCTATAGTTTCTCCTTGGAAAGGAATAGAAACATGCATTGCCAATGACTAAACAACCATTTAACCTATTTTCTTTAATTCTTATTCATTACTAAGAATCTATGACAAGTTAACAAATTATTTTTCTTGCTTGGATATCATTTTTCATGCTTGGATATTATTTTACCTGTTGGGATGATGGATATCATAAGATATAACAATTTGTAATTGATTATGTGTAGGATACATGTTTTTCAGTCCAAGAGATCATAATTCATCTAGATGATGGCATAGGTGCAACAAATAATCCCTCGAGGAAAGGAATTTTTCTTTGAATATAAAGAACTCAAAATTCTTCAAAGTTTGGCAGCGTAAGACCCCAACACTAGACCCCCAGTCACTCACAACAATTCCACAAGTATGAAGTTTACTGCCCACTAGAGATCCCAAGGCGATGGAAGAGCCATCCATGTGGGTCAAGGATGGTTGTGATAAGCCAAGATTAGACGCCTCTGGAAACACCGTTGATAACTCCACTACATGTCTCGCCACCCCAACAAAACGCAATTTCTTCTCCACAAACAAGACATAGTTAAAAAGCACACCTGCGGTGATAGACTCAAGTTGGATGCCCTGCAAATACAATCATGTCATGTTATATCCCTAGAAATATACATTGCTCCTCACATATGACTATCTACCAAATAATACTATGATTAAAAACCCACTTTCAAGTCTTTAAATTGTGTGTTGAATGTCCTCATTAATGAGAAGCTCTTTCATAAGTCCCTTGCGTTGTATTCACATAAGAAAGAAACTAGAATTCAAGCAAATTTTCTTACCTCTAAAATTCTTATCAAGGGACTATGTAGGAGATCATAGTGGCATTTCGGTAGGGCTGGTAATATGACACATAATATGATGTGCTGGGATTTGATAGATAACCAACTCACACATTTTGGGTCAACACATTTAATTTTTTAAACCGTACGTAGACTTATATTATCCCTGATATTATTAGGATATTTTGTGAATGTGTTTGTTCTATGGTCTTAATTCACATTTTTTTTACAAACCTAGAACCCCAAACATACTCTTTAGTAACATAAAATAAATGTTATCAGCGCATTCTTTGCATTATATTATCTCACCAAGTCACTCTAAAGCAATCAAAACATGTAAGTTACTTGAATAAAATTATTTGAATGGCATGATGGAAGAAAGAAAGAAGTATTTTATAAATGTGACATGGCTTACACATTGCAAAAATATTTTTGGATCAAACCCAAATAAGAAGTTGATTTTCCTGATGAATATTTCATCCCATCGCAGAATATAAGTCCCAAACTGGGAATAAATGAGGTTAAAATTTGGGCTTACAAAAATGCCTCATCTTCTAACTGAGGCTAGAATAACGAGGTCCATCCCGTGTAACCAAAATCCCAAGAGAAATCCAAACCACTGCAAAATTAACAAGGTGGATGAGTAGCAAAGCTACATATTCCCTGCCATTAAGTTTGTAAATTGGATTGCCATTGTAAATTGAATTAATCTTGCAATTGAATTTATAAATGTGTTATAAATTTATCCATACCTTAGGGTTGGATGGGATTCCTCACCTTGTCATGGGAGCAACTATGCAGAATCCTTCAAAGCCCTTTTTTTTATCTACTTGTTTATTTGGTAGAAGCACAATTTTGTATAAAATTTGCTTAGATTAAAAAATCTCATTGCAAATTGAAATGGTCATTGCTTGAACGTCTCTGTATGCAAGTTGGCCATGAACACAACAATTGTGAATAACAAACATAGAAGAAAATAAGCCCTACTAATGCGATTTGATTATGGGTGTCAACTTTAGAAACAAGTGTCTCGACAAAAGATGAAATCGTGTATAATAAATTTGATATAAAAAGCATACATCATAAGTTACTTCAACATAGTAAAACAATTTAATGAAAATACCCCCTTTTCATTAGAATGAGCTATAATTCTAAACACTAGAGATAAAATGTTGGCAGTGATTTTCATTTTATTGTACATTTCTGTTGTTGAAGACAACTTCAAAAATAGGTAATGGATAATTCAAAGCATATATCTTTGTAATGGATTTGTTTTAATGTAATGTACTGAAGAGAGTTGCTATGAATTAGAAGCTCGTGTAGGACAACAAGTAGCTCTCAACCTCATCAAATTTCCTTGCGATTACAAGGTATTCAAGATAGTTGAGGTCAAAGTAAATACCATATTCTTTCTCCAACCTGGTGGCATGCATGCAAGGAGACTCGAGATTAGGCCATTATTATCACACCACATCCTTTATTAGCACAACACATTCGCAAAAATGATTGAAAAAAGAGTAATTGAAAATAGGCCACTGCAAAACTCCACCACCTTCCCGGATCCTAGTTCTTCAATTTCAGTCACAAAGGTTCCCAAGAGACAGGTTGTCTTTTCAATTGCATGAATAATATCCATCTAAAACTGTATCAATTTGCAACCTATACATCAGAGTCAAAGCTATCACTGGACTACAAAACCTGAAATAGGTAAGATGTAAAGGATTCACACCAGATGCATGATTGGGAAAGAACCTTCGAGGATCATTAGGGAATGATAAAGAGAGCGCATTCTAAGGATTAAATTTGTTTAGGACATATCAAAGAAAACCATTCCCGCAAGACACATGTTAACATATCCTTTGCTGGCAGCTGGATGTCGTGGTTTTATATTTGTGGGATATATCCAAAATATGACAAAAAGAGACATGTAGTGTTTATATGTCGTGGCTTGTTGAATGATGGTCGATGCCAAATTTTGCCAAGGTATCTCCTTCAAAAGTTACAGCAGTACGTTATGGAGGAAGGAGGTTAAAAAACTAATTAATTATGTTTCTAAAACTAATTGTAATAAGAAAGCAAATAGTTTTATTACTTGTCAAAATACATTTTAAAGAAATTATATATTTTTATATAACTATAATTATACAAGAAAAGCACTACAAAATTGATTTTAAAATACAAAACTATAGAAAATAAGTTCAAAAAAACATTTTCAATAAAATAACTGAGGTTACCAGGGATGCTATATATAGATATTGCCACTAGTGATGCCACTAAATACATCCGTACTCACTATAATTTGTATCATCCCCTATATAGGACTATGACTAGGAATTATGATCCCCACAAAATTAGAATTCCACTCATTTAGATGAAATCCTATGGGGTTAGGTAGTACACATTTAAACAATATTTTGAGGAAAATTACACTCAAATTCTTGCCTAAGATCTCATGGGTTAAAAAGAGTGAACTCTAAGGAACTAAATTTGATGAAGAAATGGGGTTAAGATTTGGTGAGCAAGCACCATTTCTAAACTTTTCGATTTGATAACTCATTCAAGTTAAATTGAATATGGCCATTGAACTGAAAATGTAGCATCCGAACCCTAGAGTGTCCAGTTCTTGTCTGGCATTGTTCTTATGGTACCTGTTGAACTGACAATGTAGAAGTGGTTTGGGATTTAAATATCAATAATTTGTTGTATTACTCTCAGAAAAGAAATGTTCACTACAGCAGTGGCAATGGAATATAAAGCAACTGATGTATCTTCCAAGATATTTTTGTCATACTGGTGCAACTATTGGTTTCCATCACCTTTCTGAAAGATATTTAAAATCGCAAGATGATGTGGTACCGTCCTAGAAGATATTTCAAATCCTGAGATGACGTACCATCTCTCTGTTTAGTTACACCAAATCAAACTAATGTGGTGTTCATATTAAGAAATTATTAGTTTTTAGATGAATATAAACTAAATGAAATTTACCCTAGCATAGAATAAAATTCACTCCAATGTTGTAAGTGGAATTAACCCTAATATTCCAATCTTAATATATTGTAAAGAAACACAATTTTTTTCATACAAATTCGAAGGAAAGAGATAAAGAATCTTCCTGATAATTTCGAGCATTTAATCAGTTATGAAAAGGAAATCACCAATGAAACTCCAAAATAAATCCCAAAACCACGCCCAAAATGAACTCCATTGTAACAAGACTCAATTGTCTCCTCAAAACCATGCCCAAAACGAACCCCATTGTAACATGACTCACTTGTCTCCTCACACGAATAAACAAAAACGTCATTTTTCGGCCAGTACAACTGAAGAAGAGACAACTTGCTTAATTGTAGCTAATAGTATGAAAAATTTGTTTCTCGGATAGTGTCACAATCATATTGTTTTACAGGAATTTATATCCTCTTATTTATTCTAGCTATTTTTAGCTACTAGTTACTTAGCTAACTATCTATTAGCATGCAAAGCACTTGTTCTAATAAGGCATTGAGAATGTAATTTGGTATTAAACTTAATTGATTAATCTCCAAATATGATTACTTCTCCATCAAAGTTACTACATTTACTACATCACATAAAGTCCTACATACTGCTTACATAAAAAGAAGTTATTTGGTTGCTTTAGCGCCACAACATTTGCCGAACTAAGTGAGTAATGCGGGGGTTGTTGCTGAACTAAGTAGAATGCTTGTGTAAGAATTACATGGAATAAAAAACCACATATGTATCTACATCTCTATATATTTATGGGATTAATCCACCACAGGAGAACGAAGAACCAAGCAATAAATAGACAAACAAAGCACCCCATAGATCCCAATTAGGTTAGTATTTATCTTGCTGCTACTCATGTTCCCACTTTTTATGATATGTAGAACTAACTATCATGGTGAAAAGAAAAATAAAACCAAAATACTACTGATTTAATAAATAGAACTAAAACATTAATTGATTCATTCAGGATTGGTAATTACCTCGGCTCAAGGATAGAGAAGCGCAAAAAATATCGTTTGTGTTTCACTTGGTTGATATAAAACTCAATAATAATTCTATATCTCTTTGAAGGCAGAGCAACAATAAAAGATGATGTGCTAATCTATGAACTAGGACCACAACTGGTGAACACGAGAGAGAAAGACTCTCCTAACCGGAGGCAGCGCAATATTTAACAATTATTGAAAGCAATATAGTGATAATTATGGTTTTAAATACCACTTAATTGTAGCCAAATTTAACCCAAGCTGACAATGAGAAGATTAAGTCTAAGATAATTTTTTATCCAACTCGACAAGAAGATTTATAAAACTAGCTTACAGAGCGGAACCCTAAAAAACAACACAGATTTTCATAGAAGCTTTAACATAGGTCTTCAATTTCTGATCACACGAGCTCGGTGCATGTGGTAAAATCCGTCCAAAACATATGGTGTATGTTATTCTCAGGGAAATCAACTCCGATTTTGGAATTGATGCAAGAAGAATTGTCAGGGAATCCAAATCAAGAAAACTACTAAAAACTACTAAGAAATTCTTCAGCATAAATTCTTCGGCCCTTCAAATAAGTATGTACAAAACATCTAGGATGCCTTCTAAAGTATTGTTGAGCCCAATGAAACTGGACATTGTATACCTAAAATCTATCACTTATGAGCTCAAATTTGGAGAGGCTAAATCATCCAAATTTGGATCATTTCAAATGCGAAAAAACATAAAACTGTCATTTCAAATATGGAATTGAATCCATGATAGGTTTCAGAGGATGTGTTTTCCTTTCACGTTCTTGTTCTGCAGCTAAATACCACGACTTGTCCACATGAAATAGGCTTTAGGCTTTAGAATGTGCTTCGCATGGCATAGAGATGGAGATGGTGACCACATACATATGGAAGACAACAAGGGCGAGTAGGTGGCGACTTTAGACATTTCGGACGAGCAGGTGGCGACCTTAGTCAAATCTATCAGGGCGAGCAGGTGGCAACCTCAGTAAGATATGTCCAGCCGAGCAGGATGTCAGAGTGACAGGTTTTCAAGGTGAACAATGTCAGAGAGTTTTCATAATACAAAACTGAAAAGATGTTTCGGACAATAAGAGGTTGGCCACTTAAACCTTAAATAATGTAGAAAACACCTTAACATAAAAAATTGGAAAAGTATTTTCATGGTTGCCAAAACCATGTTGATTACATAATTCCCTACTTGCAGGGAATAATAAGGCAACAGTTCTAGAGCGAGATCGATACCTTGTAATGATAACATGGGTTGGTGAAACAAAACTTGCACGATAGGGAAGCACAAAGTGCTATTTCACGCCACTAAAACTCTTGTTTACCAAATCCAAAATCTTATATAATATCTAAATGCTTATCCACATAGTAAAACATAACTTATCCCGTAAACAAACAAACATATACTTTTATCCCATTCAAACCATTTTATCATCCATTTACAAGTAAATATATATAAAAGTCTCCTTCCCCTTTCTGCATACCTCTAGGTCATAAGACATGAAAAGTTTTTGACCCTACCCCTCATCTTCTTACTAGATTATCCTTCAGCATAGGAATCCGTATGGGTGTATCTATAAAAATACTCAAAATTTAGCACATGGGCTAACACCTACATAACCAAAGAAACCTCGCTTCAGGAACCACAATAAACAAAAACTTAACAAACCCAAGCTCAAGCCCTAACCTTTTGAGCACCAGCCTAACTTGCACCCGCACCAAAAGCTGGCCCCAATTACAACTCCCAGTATCAATAGACAACCATAGACCCGAACTAGAGTTAAAGAACCATAAACCCACTAATCAAGCTCCAAAACCGCAGACCCGAGTTCAAGAACTAGATAACCACAACAAACCCAAGCAATCCATGAGTTATTAACCAAACCAAACTATCTGAGGTAGTTATTAATCGACCACTCCACCCTCAAGAAACACATAAAACTATCCGAAGCAATTAACCCTCAACAATCACAAACCCACAGACGAAAAACCGCAGGGCAAAGCTCCAAAATCGTGGATGAAAGAACACGAAACATCCACAACAACAACAACAACAACCCAAACATAAAACCGTCCCAAGCAATTAACTATATCCTCTAAAAGCACATTAAATAATGGTACTCACGAATTTAAAATCGAGTTAATGGCCCCTCCACATGGCAATCTTGACCCACGTCTATTTTCCTCTTAGAATAAATGGCTATCGCATACACAAACCATACCACATCGCCATAGAGGTCGACACACCCTCTTGTGCTGCTAACCATGAACACCCAATCACATGACAAATAAATAAAAAATAAAAAAAATACACGAAAATGCAAGACCATAACTCACTTTATGCTTGGAAAAATATTTGCAAAAGTCAACCCAACTTTGAAAATTAGCAAGCACTAAATATCCTTTGACATAATTATTATTATATTTTCATATTTTGTTTTTAAATGTTAATATTTAGATAAATCTTTCATAAATTGATTTTGATTGTTAATATGGCCTATTAAACCCCTTGGCCTCACCAATCAAAGACACACCATTGTTTAAAATGTATTAAATTTTATTTTGTAATTAATATTATATTTTCATAATTTGATTTTTAATGTTAATATTTAGATAATTTTTTAGGATTTTTTTATATTTTAGAAATGTATTAAATTTTATTTTGTAATTAATATTATATTTTCATAATTTGATTTTTAATGTTAATATTTAGATAAGTTTTTACGAATTAATTATATTAAAAAAATTATTAAATTTTATTTTGTAATTAATTATATTTTCATAATTTAGTTTTTAATGTTAATATTTAGATAAGTTTTAACTTTTACGAATTAATTATATTTAAAAAATGTATTAAATTTTATTTTATAATTAATATTATATTTTCATAATTTGAGTTTTAATGTTAATATTTAAATAAGTTTTTACGATTAAGGAAATGAAATTTGTTATATTTCAAAATAAAAAATTCGAAATGTAAAAGTCTTTAAAATTTATTTATTTTTAAATATTAATTTTGTATTTAACTTAACAAACTTTACCAACCTCCCAACAAATATTGTTAACTATGCCAACGTTCAGATAAACCTGTCCAAATATTGTTAACTGTGCCACCTTCAGATAACCCTGTCGAGCCAGCCAACCGCCCTCATTGTTATTATTATTTATATGATTCAAGAATCCGGTCTCATAACATCGAGTATGTCTCTCAATAGCAGCAACGATCGCTTCAAACATGGTCAGTGCCCTCTATTTCAGAATGCTTGTCAAAGCAGTCTTGCGCAGAATCAAGGTGGCTTGAACTAATGAGCTTTTACTTTCTTTTCACATAGTAGTAGACCAAAGAAGGGTGGGGTAGTACAGGCAGAAACAATAGAAGAGTTGGTTTTCGGTTTATTTTCTTCTCTATAGTTCTATTATAGCAGTAGAGTAGTCCTGTAAATAACTAGGGAGTTTTGAAATACACTAAGCCTCCAATGACTTCATGTCTGGTGAAGGTTTTGGATTCAAACCCACCCATCTCCATTCCCTTTCCATGGGTATTCCTCATTGATTTAAAGGTAGGCATGAAGCATGACTTTGCTTCTTATGTCCAGGTTAAGGGTCAGTGTAAGGGATTTGGGGTTAGGGTTAGGTCAAGAAAAATGTTGGACGCCATGGTAGCAGGTAGGGTAGTGGGAGATGTTATCGATCCTTGTAATATCGTGTCTTTTCATACAATGGAGGCACTGGGTTTAAAATCCACACGGCCTATTACTAGGCTCCTGTTTCTTCCTCCAACATCGACCTGGACAATGCAAGTCTAGCAGGTCTGATTGAGGACATTCATATTGATGTCGTTCCGGTTCGAGTTTTATCGACATTCCAAATCCCGAGAATAAGATAACAACTCTTATCCTGTGCTGCTTAGCACTCCATTTATTGTGGTTGTTGAGAATTTCTCGGTGCAAGATTGAGGGGTTGGTTGTTAAGGATGGCAAGATTGTTAGTTTTCCTTTTTTTAATCAACAAAGGGGGAAAAACGCAAGGCTTCACAATGGCGTTCTACTGAGATACAGGACCCTACCATGTTCAAGGTGATGACTTACCATAGTCATCGGCAGGCTTCTGCATTGTGTCCAATTTACTTGAGTAATCTGCAACATTCATAGAGTATGGAAAAGAGAAACCAATCTGTGATGCAGATGCTGGGAAAGGTCTACAAGTTCCAAACACAATTTTTAGTTGGAGTAAGTTTCAAAACATGTATACTTATCTTCCAAAGCAGATGGCTTTCATGCAAAATGAGTAAAGGGCTAGTAGGAAGCAAATACGGTTAAATCATTTCAAGAATGGACACAGAATAACTCCTAAATTTGTCCACTTCAATTGGGTTGTTATTTTTATTTATGTATTTAGTTTCTGCGGTTTTCATCTATCTAGCAGCACACTGCAACTTGAACTGCTACATTTTCTTTGTTAAAGCTATACTTTTTTCTAGTACATAGTATATCTACATATAAGTTAAGTTTTATATTTCCACATACATCTGTACTGTGCACACCTATCTTGCAGTTCATACATCCATGTACTGTTAGTTTATTCCCCTGCATTGTTGTAGGCTTGCCTCATGCTTTTTTTTCTTTCTAAATTTATACTATGCATGAATTTACCAAGGCCGCCATTAATACGATCACTGGCAAATCATCTTTATATTGTTACCATTTCAGCAAAGTTGATAAGTTACTGAAATCTACACAAAGCGGTTGCAGTTTTTGATAAAAAATGGCATTCATATATATTGGGGTCTACAGGAATCTGTCAGGCAGACCACAAGCAAGGAGAGGTTGCAATTTGTTCATCTTACAGATGCAGACATGTCATGGAAGGAAAAACGGGGCAAATTATCAGCAGGTATAAATTTTTTAATTGGTGTATCTACGTAAGTTTAAGTATTATTTTCCAACATACCTCTGTACTATGCATGCCTATCCTGCATGCCTATCCTGTAAACCTCGATCCACATGCTGTTGGTTTCTTACTCTGTATTTTTGTAGGCTTGCCTCAGCCTCAGTGGATGTTTTCAAAATTTATATTATGCATGAATTCATAATGACACCAGTAATATGATGGCTGACAATTAATGATGCTACTGTTATTATATGTACTGTATCATCTTTATATTGTAATCATTCCAGCATCATTACTGTTATTATATGTAATGTATCATCTATATATTGTTATCATTTCAGCAAAGCTAATAAGTTATACAGGTACATCGGTTTAGTACCTGTTTCCAATGAAAAAATCAGGGTTTATGTTTTAACTTTTAAGT
>LPNX010486456.1:54035-69152 GCA_001517045.1 Pseudotsuga menziesii
CTTTACAAATGTTGTCAGGTTTGGAAGCTTTGAATCATTGCATAGTTAAAAATTATTATTGATTTTTTTACGTGGGAAAGTGTTCTCCTAGGTGACTTTAGCGTTAGTCACTTAAAAGGGGAAAATGAAGTGGCCCTTGCATTAAATGACTTGAGATGAACATTTAATATGACTTTAGAGAATAAATCACTTTTTGATAACTTTAAGTGGGTGAGTGAATTTAGTATTTATGATATTTAAATATGAGCATTTAATCTCATCCATAGATCTAATCTAATATCAACCGTTAGATTAGATGAACCCTAGGGTTTTCACCAAAAAGGCAAGGAAATGTCATTTTTTGAGAAAGAAGAAAAATAGTAGGCAACCATTTTTTTTGGGCACGCAAATTGAGGAAGAGAACCGTAGGAGCAGGGCACGAAAATCAAAGAGAGGACAACAACATTTATTGTTGGTCCGTACAATTCGTATGGTGTGATTTTTAGTACAACGAGCATGATTTTTTAGGCAGATTTATGGGCATGATTTTTCGAGAAAAAAAATAAATTTCTGGACAGATTTCGAGGTCAATACAGTCAGTCTATACGTACAGTCCGTTCGCACAGTCTGTACAGCAACACGAAAATCGAGGCAAGAAACATATAAATATGAGTTTGATTTTTCTTGTTTGGCACAAAAAACGAGGGAGAAATTCTCTTTTAGGTTGAGATAAGTTGGTTTGAAAATTTCTGAGTTTTGCTATAATATTTTCTTGAAAATAAAAACTCTTTCCTAACAGGGTTTCCCCTTATGGGTTTTTCCTGGGCAAATTGCCAAAAATTACTATCTGAAAATTTCATGGTGTGCATTTTTTATTATTTTTTTTATTTTTCTCTGTCATTAAAGTTGAGTTACAATAGTGTTTATTTTAGTTTGGAATTTTATGTAATTTCTTGCCTTATGCATTTCTGGGTTGGGCATTAAACTGAGATAATTTTTGACATTTAAACTGGTGGCTGAAACTGAGAAAAACTTATGGTATCGGAGCTGAGTGGGGCAGAAAATTAATTTTTGCAGATAGAAAAGTAATTTCTCGAATTCAGAAATATCTTTTGACAGTTAGCAACATTTTGTTTAAACTTGTTCTTTGAAAAATATGACTTCAATCGGATTGAGAATGGGGGATAGGCTTGATGGGGTTGGGAATTTTGTCCTATGGAAGGCCATGATATTGCTTGTATTGGAGGAGAATGAGTTATGGGATGAGGTAGTCAATCATACTACTGCTCACCCCATTGTCATTCTCAATGCTACCACAGATCCAGTTGCACTGGCAGCCTTCAATAAGAAAGACATTAAGGCCAGAAGGATAATTCTTGATGCAGTAAAAGACTATGTCATTCTTCACATTTTGAGTAAAGGCCAAGCTTATAAGATGTGGGATTTTTTCACCAGATTGTTTTAGAGCTCAAACGAGAATAGGAAGATGGTTTTGAGGGAGAAGTTGAAGAATATGAGGATGGTCAACGGGGAGGTTATGTTGACTTACCTTAGTAGGATCTCATAGGTAAAAGATGAGCTTGCAGCAGCTGGGGAGATTGTTCCTGGTCCAGAGCTAGTGCGGACAGCTATGAATGGGGTGACAAAGCCTTGGGCCGTATTTGTGGAGGCTTTGGTTGCTAGGGAGAACTTACCATCATGGGACATGATGTGTGACAATTTTGTCTAGGAGGAGACTCAGAGGGGTCTTGTGCAAGGCAGTGCTTCTACTAGTAGGGATGATGAGGACGATGTGGCTTTGACAACAAAGGGGAAGAAGAAGAATAAGAAGGGTCCCAAGAAGGGTGGGGCCAAGCAACATGATGAACAAAAGAAGGATCTGAGCACTGTAAAGTGCTTTGCTTGTCAGAAGATGGGACACTATGCTGGACAATGTGGGAACAAGAAGAAGAAGAAGCAGTAGCAGAAAACAACTTCAACAGAGGTTGATGATTTTGCAGCTAGATTTCAGAGAGAGTTTTCTCTAAACACTGGGCATATTGATAGAGAAAGAGCATCTATTATCACTAGTGCAGATGTTGATAGATAGAGGGAGTTTTCTTTGTTGATCGACCATTCCTACAGTGCATCTACTTTCAGCACTTCGTATATTGATAGCGCAGCTTCAAACCACATGACAAGTGCTTGTGAGATGTTCTCCGAGCTTTCATAGACAGAGACTGATGTGGGGGTGGTGTTGGGAGATGATTCTGCAGTTAGAGCAGTTGGGCGTGGGACCATTACCTTTCAGAGGGAGTCCATGAGTCCCATGGTGTTGAGAGATGCATTGTATGTACCTAGGCTGAAGAAGAACTTGGTTTCATTTTCTATGATCGAAGATCGGGGTCTTGGGGTGTCCTTCCTAGATGGACATGTGTGTGTGTATTTCCCAAGACTGCAGGACCATCTGTGTGCAGGAAACTGTACACGCTCTTATTTCACCTTCAGCATGCCTTGGCACATAGAAACGACAATGAGCTTTGTGAGCTGTGGCATAGGAGGATGGCTCACTTGCATCATCTAGCTTCGGGGTTGTTGAGACATATGGTTACAGGGTTGCTAGATTTCAGCTCAGAGCATAGTGATGTTTGTAGGGGGTGTGCTTTGGGAAAGTACACCATGACTGCTTTTCCTAACAGTGATATAAGGTCAGCGGGGATTCTTGACTTGATACATTTAGATTCGTGTGGATTGATGTCATCTGTTTCCGTGAGAGGATATGAGTACTATGAGACATTCATCGATGATCATCCTAGGAAGACCTGGATCTACTTCCTGAAGAGTAAGAAATTTGAGGTTTTGCAGAGGTTCCAAGAGTTTAAAGCTCTTGTGGAGAACTAGACAAGGAGGAAGATACCAGTGTTCAGATCGGATAACAGGGGTGAGTATACCTCCAAGGAGTTTGATGGATATTGCAGACAAGAGGGTATAAAGAGGTAGTTGACGGTTCCATACACTCTAGAGCAGAATGGAGTGGCAGAGAGGAAGAATAGGTCTATTGTTGGATCAACAAGAGCTATGTTACATGACCAGTCACTTCCTTTCTTCCTTTGGGCTGAGCCATGCAGCACAACTGTATATCTTTAAAACAGGAGTCCCCATCGTGCCGTGGGGAACATGACACCTGAGGAGCGTTTCACACGCAAGAAGCTTGAGGTTAGCCATTTTTGCATATTTGGTAATTTGTCTTACTCTCATGTGCCTTTTTTAGAAGAGGACAAAGTTGGAGCCCACCATAGAGAAAGGCATATTTGTGGGCCATGATGAGACTTCGAAGGCCTTCTGTATTTACCTTCCTTCTCAGAGGAAAGTTGTTGTGAGGAGGGATGTAAAGTTTCAGGAGCAGGCCAGGCCTTCAATAAGTCTAGAGAGTTGGAGCAAGGAGACCAGCAGGTTCCTACACCTCAGGCAGTTACACAGGTACCATCAATATAGCAGATAGGATCACAGGTTTTCGAGGTTACTGGACCACACAATGTAGGCACAAGTTCAGCAGTTTCAGAGGTTCAATTAGCATGATCTTCGGGGACAAGTTTTGGGTCTCAGATTACAGGGTCACCGTACAGAGGATCAAGATCACAGAGTTCACCAGTTGTTGTTACACCAACTTTTGGTTCACAGGTTACTGGGTTTCTACCTCTGGTAGTTCTTTAGATGAGGACAGACCAGTGTGGGAGCAGCCTCTAAGGAAGAAGACACCTAAGTGGCTTCGAGACACCTTGAAGAAAGTAAAGGATTTTGGAACTCCCAGTGAGCCAGTGAGGTCTATCTAGATGCCAAACATAATGGGTATGGCATTAGTGGATAATCTACGTGATTCAGAGCCTTCTACTTTTGAGGAGGCCTCCCAACACCATGTTTGGCGAGATGCCATGATGGATGAGTACCTTTCCATCATGAAGAACGATGTTTGGAAGATAGTTCCGAGACCTGAGGGGAAGTCAGTAGTGACTTCTCGGTGGCTTTAGAAGCTAAAGCATGTTGCGGATGGTAGTGAGGAGAAGTACAAGGCGAGGTTTGTAGCACAGGAGTTTTCACAGGTTGAGGGTGGGGATTATGATGAGACCTTTGTGTTGGTTGCTTGGTATATTTCGATCAGGGCACTGATTTCCATTGCAGTGAAAATGGGTTGGAAGATCCATCAAATGGATGTGAAGATCACATTTCTCAATGGAATCATTCAGGAGGAGATTTATGTTGAGTAGCCTCAGGGCTTTGAGATTCATGAGAGAGTCATGTTTGCAGGCTGAAGAAAGCCTTGTATGGGCTGAAGCAAGCTCCTAGAGCTTGGTACTCCAAGATCGATTCTTACTTGCAACGGATGGGGTTTCAGAAGAGTGAGGCAGATTCGAATCTCTATTTCATCATAGTTGGAGATGATCCGCTCATTCTTCTGCTATATTTTGATGACTTAGTTATCACATGAGGAGAGAGACCCATAGTTGGAGATGATCCGCTCATTCTTCTGCTATATTTTGATGACTTAGTTATCACATGAGGAGAGAGACCCATTGCAGCTTGTAAGAAAGATCTTGCTTTAGAGTATGAGATGATCGATATTGGGTTGATGCACTATTTTCTGGGATTGGAGGTTTGGCGGGAGCCTGGACGTATTTTCTTGGGACAAAGAAAGTATGCTGCTGATATTCTGAAGAGATTTAAGATGGAGGATTGCAGGCCGATGTCGACACCGATGGTCACCAACTAGAAGAAGCTTCATGCTTCTGAGGGAGAGTTGGTGGATCCTACATTATATCGCCAACTCATTGTTTCATTGATGTATTTGGTCAACTCTCGGCCAGATTTGTGTTTTGCAGTGAACATTCTCAGTCAGTTCATGGTTGAGCCTAGGAGAATGCATTGAGTAGCTGCAAAACATGTGTTGCGTTACCTTGCAGGGATAGTGGAGTATGGTCTGGACTATAGGAGGTCGGATGGGATCGGGTTGATTGGTTTCATAGGTTCAGATTGGGTAGGCAGTGTGGTAGACCGAAAGAGCACTTTCGAATGTTGTTTCAGTTTGCGCTCGACAGTAGTGTCATGGTTTAGTCGGAAGAAGAAGTCTGTTTCTTTGACTTTTGTAGAGGCCGAGTATATGGAAGCCAGTCAATCCAGTTGCGAGGCTCTGTGGCTTCGCAAGTTGCTGGTGAATTTATTTGATCAAGAGCTGAGGCATATGGTGATTTACTGTGACAATTAAAGTTGCATCCATCTCTTTGAGAATCTAGTATTTCATGACCGGTCAAAGCATATTGAGATCAGGTATCATTTCATTCGATATTATGTTCAGAGAGGAGCAGTGACTTTACAGTACATTTCCACTGATGAGCACGTAGCAGATATTCTGTCGAAATCTTTGGGGAGGGGCAAGTTTGTTGTTTTCAGAGACAAGTTGGGAATGGTGCAAAACACCTTCCTCGGTAAGAGTGTTGATTTTTGGACCTAGGAAAGTGTTCCCCTAGACGACTTTAGCCTTAGTCATTTAAAAGGGGAAAATGAAGTGACACTTGCATTAAATGATTTGAGATGAGCATTTAATGTGACTTTAGAGAATAAAGTCACTTTTTGATAAATTTAAGTGGGTGAGTGAATTTAGTATTTACGAGATTTAAATATGAGCATTTAATTTCATCCATCGATTTAATCTAATCTCAATCGTTGGATTAGATGAATCCTAGGGTTCTCACCAAAAAGGCAAGGAAACACCATTTCAACCACTTTTGCAAATTGAAGTGAGAGAGCTAAGAGAAAAAAACCATTTTTTGAGAAAGAAGAAAAATAACAGGCAACCATTTTTCTTGGGCACGCAAATCGAGGAAGAGGACAACAAGAGTAGGGCATAGAAATCGAGAAGACAACATTTATTGTTGGTTCGTATAGTCTATATGGTACAGTTTTCGGTACAATGGCCACGATTTTTGGGGAAAAACATTTTGGGCACATATTTTGAGGTCTGTACAGTTAGTCTATACGGTAGAGTTCGTCCAGCGGCACAGAAATCGAAGTAGAAAATAGAAAAAATGAGTTTTATTTTTCTCGTTTGGAATGGAAATTGAGGCAGAAATTTTCTCTTCTGGGTTGGGATAAGTTGGTTTGAAAATTTCTCATTTCTTCATTATATTTCTTTGTCAATCTAAGTTTGATCTCTATCTTTTCGAACACTGTCAATCTAAGTTTGATCTCTATCTTTTTGATTGGATCATAAGAATAAGATAAAATCTATAGTGGTTCTCTAGGTTGGTTTAGAGCTTTTATTATTCTTGGGATTGCTTTTACTTTGAATTGGTATACATAAATATTCACGTCTCACATTAACTTGGAAGATGTATGACAAGCCTGTATACATGATATACGAGGTGCACTTTTAGTTTTTCGGGATGCTTGGTGTTACTGCTCAAACTAATAGTCCCTTTAAAACATTATTATGTGTGGCCATGTGCTAGTGAAAGTAAGCATAAAGGAGGAGGTAAAACCAAATGTCACCTTGATCTCTCAACTTTTTTGGGCAACTCTTAAGCCCAGGGGAGAGTCGTAATGATACCTATAAATATCATACATGCAAATACCTTTAAACAACCTTGTAACTAGTTTAGTGCGTTATATGGAGTCAACAATGAGTAATATAGACACATAAATAAGAATAAAGGAGTTATTTCAGTTTATCAATTAATATCACAACTTTCAATATAATTTATGAATCCCCATGCAAGGGCTTCACGCCTCCCAAGGCAATACCTCAAAAAGGACCTTTTGGCCCAATTAGAGTTGCAAAATGCCTAGTAGAAACCCTAATTCAACAAATTCACGGTTCCTAATACACTAGGGATAAATGGGACGACCTTTAAGATCTGTGGATCAATCCACTAGGGCGAAATTGATCGATGGACTAAAATTTCATAGTTGCAAATATTTTTAGGTTTTTGAATTTATTTAAATTTTAGGTTTTTTTTTTTACAATATATGATTTTTAAGTTTTTTACCATGGTAAAAGAGGATGCACTCAGAGATCTGTGGATAAATCCATTAAGACGAAATTGTAGGGTGGACCACATTTACGAACTCACGATTATTTTTGTAGTAACGAATTTATTTAGAATTTTAGGGTTTTATGAAATTTTTAGATTATTCCAAAAGATGCTAATTAGGGTGTTGGAGCATCACTTCAGTTGGAGCCTCCCACCAATCGGAGTTGGTGATAATTGGAGATTAGAGTCTCCTCAATATGATGTAATACTTCATCTGATTTGTATCAATACTCTATATTGAGATTTTATATATATTCAATGTATTCTCTTGCTAATGACGTATTGATTCATATGCTCTTATTGTTTGTTAAATAGATAAAGAGCAATATGGTGAATTTGCAAGAGATATAAAATTAGAGCAGGTCATTCTAACATGTTGCACTGACTTGAAGGTGATCCTCTAAGACACATGGCTCATAAAGAGATTCCCCATTTTGATGGTACAAATTATGTCTTGTAGAGTAAGAGAATGGACGCATATTTGATCTTATTGGGATTTGATGATTGGGATAGCGTTGTTAATGGATATAAGATTCCAAAAAACCCACTTACAGATTTGATAGAAAGAAAGGTAGGTGAGTATAATGCTAAACCTATAAATGCAATCTTGGGAGGGCTATCAAAAACTGAATTGTTGTTAAGGTTATGAACTATGAACCAACCAAAGAAATTTGGGACAAATTGAAGAATATTTATCAAGGTGACACCAAAGTCAAGAAAGAAAAACTTCAAACTTATAGGACACAATTTGAAGGTTTGAAAATGAAGTAGGAAGAAGATATCGCCGCTTACTTCCAAAGAGTGGAAGAAGTGGTCATCACAATGAGAGGTCTAGGAGAGGAGGTGTAAGAAGCTTTAGTAGCTCAAAAGGTATTGAGATCTCTTTCTGCCAGGTTTAATTCAAAAGTCTCATCCATTGAAGACAAATAAATCTTTATGCACTTAAGTCGGATGAGTTACATGGGATCCTTGTTGCCTACGAAATGAGAATAAAAGACCTAAAAAGGAAGGAAGTTGCTTTTCAAGTCGCAAAGAAACAATATTTCAAGAAAAACAAATTATCCTCTTCTTCAAGCACTGATGAAATCTCAAATGAAGAAATGACAAATTTTGTCAACAATTTTCCTAGAGATGCATGCATATTCAAAGGTAAGCTCCCTCTAAAATGCTTCAACAGTGAAAAAATTGTACATGTTGCAAAATGTTCATTAAGGGGAGACAGAAACAAGACTAGTCAAAGATCAAACAATTCCAAAACAAGGTATACAATGAAATAAATCTATTACTAAAAAATTGAAGGAAAATCTCTAGAGTGTGACAAAGAATGAGCAAATACGGAGGGGGATGAAATTTTATTTCTGCCCATGGAGGGACAACTTCATCAAGAAGGTAAGGAGACTAAAGTAAATGGAGAAATCGTTGTAGTTGATCTTGAAGATGAATTAATAGTGGCCTTCGATGACATTGAACATCTAAAAGATGTTAACAAGAAACAAACAAAAGAATACATGACCACAAGAAATCAATTAGCAAGAGAGATGAAGGAAGACGTCTAAACGGGACGTAGAGATGAATGCTCTTCAAGAACAATAAAAAAGGAAAAATATTTTGAATTTGAAATTTAAAAAAAACTCAGTTGATCTTAACAATGTAATTCTTCATCAAAGGAGTTCGTCGAACAAAAGAGGAATCTACTTTAAAACCACTGCACATAATCAATAAGTGGAACAAGAGACAATGAATCTATGTGACAGAATAGTCAAGCACAAGTATGAGTTAAACATGTTGAAGGAACCATTGGAATGAGTTCTTAAACTACTCTCTTCCAGGTAAAATATATTTATTTAATAAGACTACTTAAAACGTTAAATTGTCAAACCAACCTTTGTATACTTGTAAGCTGCAAACACTATCTGTGTGGGTAAGAGGATTAACTATGCTTCTCTTAGAAGAAAATCATGCCTATCAAATTTCTGAAATAACTATGGTTGGTAAAAATGCCTATTTAAAATAAAATTATGTGCACCTTGTTAAGTTGGATATCATTCTGAAATTTCAAAATTCTATGAATAAAATTGGAGAAAAGCTTCAAAGCTAAATAAATAGAACTTTGTCATTCTAATGCAAATAACTACAATATTGAAATAAAAGCAACCAATCTCTTGAAAAAAAAAGAACAAGCTTATCTATGACTTGGCACTTTGATAAAAAGAATTCCAAGATATAGTTGATTTGTTAATATAACAAATCATGATATATATATATATATAAGTGAATTGCTTCATAATGATTTGAGGCTCGAAACATCAAGGGATTTTGTTTGAACCAAAAACCCAAAAATTATAAAAGATTGCTGGTGTGATATTAACTCTAAGGTCTATATTCAACACTACTCTACTCCATAAAATAAAATGTGTTGAGAATAAAGAAAATACTAAATTTGCCGCACAAAAGAGATATACACACATACACCTTTTTCCAGCATGTAATAGAGCCTGAGTAGTGTGCAAACTGGTTATATGTGAATACGAGCTATTTCTGTCTAAACATGATTGATTATCTATCTTGGTCTAATCTTCTTAAGGTTTTCTACCAAGATATAAAGCTTTGAAATCTATTCAGAATCAAGATCTATTCTCTATTTATGCTATCTTCCTACTTAAACTTGAGCTAGCTCTTACTAAAATGAAATGGAAATCAAAATTCATAAATTGTTCTGATCCCTATGTAGTTTCTAAGAGCGTTTGCTTTTTACAGCTATTTCATGAGAATACTTCCTACTAATCAAATACAAACTCCAAATCCCATTCAAAAGAAAAACTATGGTAAGCTACACTACTCTGCAAGTCATAAACCAACAAAGGCCTTATATATATATATTAATACTAAAAATTATGTATAGAGCTCAAGAGTTTTTTTACAATGATGTGAAAAGATCTATTAACAATTAGAAATGCACAAACAGTGGTTGAAGGTGGCCCCCCCTCGAAATGCTGCTAAACCAAAAATTAAGGACTTAAATAAAAACACAGAACCAAATAGATTATATCGAGTCAAAATTTTTACAACATCTCCAGATATATATATATCCTCTGAGTCTTACAACATATATACCTATAGGTTACATCGTGGGTCGACCCTCTAAAAATAGCTAAACAACAACCAGAAAATGAATAGATGTCGATTCATGGCTTGCATAGGGTGAATATGCATTAACATCATTGTAACTTAACCTTTATCTTCAACCTCAAATATTCAAACAATTTGCAATTAGGGCCATAACTTTTGGAGAAATTAAAGTAGTTGAGCAACCACTAGTAGCTCATAAACTTCAAGGGAACAACGAAGCAACAACCCATAAATGTGATTCAATGAAGGAGATCTCCCACCATTTGAACCATTGATCCTTTGTTTTGATAGTGCCAGGCCGACCAGAAGAGGGAGTGAGAAATCAATTTGTGTAGTTGATAAGGAATATATACCGAGCACAGGTTTATTAAATATGACTTCTTGAAATCCTTTAAAAAAAATGAATGCAATAGATAAAATAATCGTAAAAATTACTTTATTAAAAGATTCATAGAGTATTCTTCAAAGTATGTAAGTAAAGCCAAAATGAATAATTAATATATAGAAAACTTAATCAAAATGATTGGTTCCCATGTATAACTGGACTTGAAATTCAATTAGGAAGTAGACAAAATAGGAGGTCATCATCTCCTCCACACCAAATATCTTGCATGTCCCAATGCAAGTAAGCAAAATTGATAAACAAAAATTGGTGGTAAGAGTGAAGTCATACTCCTGAAGCATTAACCAACACTCGTACCCCAAGGAAAGATGGAATTGGCTTAGGTTGACTTTTCATAATCTCCTTAAGCTGTCTCTCTTTCTTTTTCAACTGTTTCCTTAAGCTTCCATTAGATTCAGTCATGTCATCAACTAGTTTTTTTAGGGATGTAACTTTGGCTTTCAAGATCCCATTATCATGCTTGAGATGTCGAGTCAGAAGAACATACTTCTGAACTTGCTCCGTTAGTCTAACATTCCTCTTTTGAAAATAGTCACTTGCAGCTAGCTCAGAAGGGATGACTGAAAGGTTAGGCGCAGGAGTTGTCGTAGCAGACTCATGTTTAGGATTTGAAACAGAGTGTACAGGTAGTGGAGATTCTTTAACAAAATGCGACAGAGAAGTTGAAGGGACATATTGAGATGCAGTGGACTGAGAGTCTTCTTGTTGAGGCGAGTAGATGAAGAGATATGAACATGAGCCAGTTCATAAGGGGTTTCGACAATATGATCAAATGCTTTTGTCTTAGTGGCCATACTCTGGGTAAATCGATGAGTAGGCTGGCTACTAATCCCTTTTGATATTTTCAACTCCTTTGATACTTGGTTACTCAAGGAATGAAGATTTTCCTGTTGACCCTATATCCCTGTTGGGCAAAATTATTGCTATTTAATTTACCTTCAATTTAATTATCGACCGGGATACGTATACTTCGAGCTGCTACACTATATGTGTAGGGAAAAATGGTTTCAAGCTCATGCCTAGGGTAATTTTGATTTGATCATATACAAAGAAAAAGAATGTAGTTTATGAAACTAACTACCACAAGTTGTTAAGTCTAATCTCAGAAAAGAGAATCAGCTTGCTGAGCACTGTTTTACAGTCCACAAATTTTTCAAATCCAATAGAATCTACAACAATATCAAACTATGCTAATTATTGATCTATTCTTTAGAACAAACAACCAAGCAGTAAATAGTTCATTAAATGAAACCCTGCTTTCAAAATTGCCTATAAAATGAATACTTTTGATCAATCTTAGTGGTCTTATACCTTTTTAACATTGCATCTAAGATTACACTCATCACCCATAAAGAATCTTATGCTAACATGATGACTCTTCTTAACCCTAATTAATACAAACACTTATCATTCACAAACAATTACTAGAATTAAATTTGTCTTTCTGCTAACAATGGATACACTCTACTTGCATTCTATGCTCACAAAAATGTATTGGAACTATTCAGACAACACACACTTCACTCTCATTTTCCTATCCCACGAGACTTATCTTCAAACCATAGGAAACAATGCTATTAAATATTAATGAACTGTGATTCTTCTTTTTAATTTCATTCAAGATCATGAAATAAACAAAACATCACTCCAATCCTCTATATAACCAGTTTGAAATACTATCCTGAAAACCCTATAAACTCTATAAGCTAAACTCTCTGAAAATTCTATATTCTTCTAAAGCCTCTGTGAATTTAGTAAATGCTGCAAGTTCTTTTAAATTCTTTAAAGCAATACAATCCTTTGAAACACTCCATAGCCTTGTAAACTCTGTGACCTAAAAGAATTTTGGACAAGCACTTTAACCATTCAATAATCAGTATCACTTCTGGAAGTAAAAGAAATCTGAAATCCAAATCCAACTCTCACTACTCTACTAAATCGAATCTACAGACCAAACTGAAGGTAGCTATTTTATCCAAAAGTGTTGAGTAATGCAATCAAGCTTATCACACATATTTTAATGACATTGACTAGCTTAATGTAAACATGAATTTCATTCCCAAATCACAAATTATTAAAAACCGTTAGCATACATCCATGAAAGAAAATATCAAAATATGCAGTGTAACTTTATGTACAACAGTAAAAACAACGATATACACAGATGATCAGAGTTGAAGGTGGGCCTGGCCTTCAACGCCCATGAATTTGAAACTGAAGCTTTAGGAAAGAAAACGCAGCTGTTGGTCAATTAATTAAAAGTCAAAGTTTTTACAATATCCTCTCTCTCATCCTTCTCAGGATTTATTTATACATGGATAGATGGACAAGATCCATCCCAAAATTCAGAAATTCGTGCAACTACCCAGAAAACGACCAACACTAAAATCTGGAAAAAAACACGTTTGTTCCGGAAAGGGTTTCTCCACATTCTTTCAGAAATTTTGAAAATTGCCCACGGTTAGGGGTAAACGGGGCCATTTATGAAGTGGGTTTTGAACCGTTTTGATTAATTCCCCACCGATTGCTCAGAAATTCACCCCAAAATCAGGTTCCTGATTAATGATGGGAATGCCATTGCTAGATTGCTTGAGATTAGGGCCACGACTTCTGGAGGAAACAGAGCATTTGAATGATGACTGATAGCCCATAATCCATATTGAAACGACCAAGCATAAAATCCATGAGTAATTTTGGACAAATGAATCCCCCAAATATCTGAACCAATCAATACATGCTCAGTGAGTGCCGGAACAAGTGTCGGATTGAGCAACCAGAAGAACCACTGCGTGGGAAACAAGAGTTTGTCAATTGATCAACATTTAATCAAAAGCTAAAGTTTCATTTATGAATTGAAACCCATCAAAATGATAAATAAATAAATAATAAATGTCAATAATTCACCTCTTAAAGCATCTTGGAATGTTACCCTTGAAAACACATATTCAAGCACAAAACACAACAAAATAAAGTCAAATATACTTAATCTCATATAGCTTTGAACTAGGAATAGGGTGCTAGACAAGCAAAAACAGGAGGTCATCAATCCCTTAGTGTTTCTCAGGATCAACTCTCCCTCCCTTCTTTCGATCTTTGGCTTCCCTCTTTTGTCCATGACAAGCAAGCTGAGAATCTAACACTTCCATTGAATCGTGGTTCTTATTCAAATTCAAAGAGGACGATTGAATGGAGTGATTGGAGGTAGGAGGTATCTCTACATCGTTGAATACAGGGAATACAACATGTGAAATGGAAAATGCATACAAAAATTGATCCCAGGTATGGTTTTGTTTCTTTAATTCGGCTACAATAAGGATCTTGATGAGGCCATGATGATATAAGCTATGGGTAGGGTTTTTGTATTCTTTCGAACTTGGGAAGCCATTTTTCCCAAACTCCTCCAAAAATAAAATGGAGAATTAATGAGCTTCCCAAATTCAAAGTGAGACAGAAGTCGAAAATGACAAGTTTTATAAGTGGAGAACCTACCTTCAAAATTAATAATCCGATTGATGACCATCAAGAGGATAACAAATTATTCTCTAAGCCAATTCTTCGTAAATCCCTTGTCCCCATTCACAATTAAGGATTTCGGTTTGAAAACATAATTATAACTCTATCGTGAAAGCTTATAACTTTTGAACCATCGATCATTGGTTCGTGGAAACCTCATGGCTTGGGAAATTGACTCTTCTGAAATAGAAAACGCCAAAGGCCCTACTCATGCCCTATTGCCATCAAATTCGAGGGTGAACTGCAAGGATAACTCATCATCATGTCCCTGCAAGATTGTTAACAAGGGGTTCCATTCGGTTCCGATGAATAGTTCACAACACTCATAGAATTTGGGGATGGATAAAAGGTCAGTATAGGAAGTTGGCTCATGTCAATTTAGCATTGTGACAACGCCGAGAAGGGATGAAAAGGATGGGAGTGGATGAACACATACACATAGAGAATGGAAATAACAGATTAAAAAGAAAAACCATTTGTAGTTAATCATGAAAATTGGACCATCTTTGATAACAATGATAAAAACAACCTCCTTGGAGCATGATATAATCGAATGGGATCTCTTAAAATGAGTATCCGTACAAAAAGGTTTCATCATTTTTAAAACTCCACGCAGAGTAATCATCATGCATGTGTATCGTTATCAAGGTATGCGTATGTATATATAAGATTCTTAGTTCAAGATGAGTTAATTTAGCAGGAATCTTTTAGAAATTAGGATAAGTGATAACACCAAACTCATAATTAAAAATACCGGACAAACTCATCAACAAACATAGATCATTGTCCAAATCGAAGATTTTGACATTGATAAAATAGTCATCATATAATATTATAAAAATGAGTTTAGTTGATTATGACTCAATCCTTAATGTTTACATACCTTAAAAAATGGGTCTAATGATAAAATAAGAAAATAGTCTGGAATTGGATTTAAGTCGGGAACCAAAAATTAAACCGTAGAAGCAAAAATATAAGAATTGGAATAATATGGTTTATAAGATATGAGTAAGATTGATAAAGGTAAAT
>LPNX010486468.1:0-15713 GCA_001517045.1 Pseudotsuga menziesii
GAACAGGAGATCCAGATCAAAGGTTTCACGAGGTTCCTTGTATGAGGAGAAGGTATACTTGTGCTTCTTCCACTTGATAATAAACATGTGATGTTCTTCCCTACCCAAATCATTGTGTAATGGATGTTGTATCTCTATTCATGATTAGATGTTGATGTTAATCAAATTAGGTCTTCATATTATTTTGATTATCATTGCTTTACATATGGTCAGGTTGGTTTGAGGAAGGTTGAATCTTGTTTTGTAGGTATTTTGGATTGAGGAGCAAGAGGAGCAAGAGGAGGACTAAAGGAAAGCTTGGATAAATATTCAGTGAATAAGGTACAAAAATTTCTTACCTTTGAAACCTTACTTATACTTTCTTGTAGAAATTTCTACGCGTGTCTTTATACCCCTAGTATGTTGGTGTCCTCTTAACCCCCAACCATATGAACACTTTCCCTAACAAAAGAAATGGCGACTCCACTAGTGAGGCCAAGTCTATCCTTTATCGATTCCCAGTATTTTAGTAGACACTACCCCCCAAAAGGTGAATTATGTGGCCTCATATCCCTCGTGTCCAATTGCTACTAAGAAGAAGCCTCTGTGTTCATGCTTACCTTCTTGGGACTTGGTCCCAACAGTTGACCAGGTGATCCATTCGATGGGGACTTTGGAGCATGCTCTCCACCCTATTGATCCAACATAATGTTTAGACATGTATTCTATCTGGGATGATCTACTTCCTTCCGATGAAGTCTTCTTAGAGTCTTTGATACAACCTAACCTTCTTACGGATGTTGACACAATTATACTTATGTCAATCCCTAATTTTGTTAGTGAATCCGATCCTTGTGTTGATCAATATTATTACACTTGGATTGTCAAGTCTTGGGACTCTCCCATTGAAAACAAAAGTCAGTGATCCTTATGAGTTTGATTCTTCTTGTAGATTTTTTTAACTCCTATGATACTGAGTTTGTTCCTGCAAAGTCTATCACCCCTATTAAATTTATCTTTCCTCTTGAGGTTGATCTTATTGATTGTAAATCCTCAGTCCTTGGTACTATAGATTCTTCTTCGATTAACTCTACCTTGACTATGCCCCCTGTTGAGGATATAAAAGTTTTGATTGTTTCTACCAAAGTAACCTGCATCGAATATTTTATTTTGAATATGATATTGATACTATTGTTTCTTGGAGAGAGGATTCTTAGTTGGATTCAAAACTGTTTACTTGCCTTGCTTTGTTGTTCAAGATGTAACTACATTTGCATATACCATGCTTGTGATGATGATACTAATGTTGGATTACACGCTTTTACCTCGTTGGATAAGCCCTCATCTTTGCTCTGATCATCGCTCAACTTTGTACCATTTTTTTTGTTTTCACTTGACACCTTTTACTTGGAGGAGATGTCCCCCGAGTTTTCTTATCTTTCTCTCTTTCCTTGCACTATGATTAGGTATGTTCCTCGCACTTAGAACTAGTTATGCATGCCTCTGACACTCGTCTCCTTGCATTTAGAGGTAAACTCATAAAATGCATTTATTTAAGAAAATATGCTATATATATATATATATATATAAGACCCTCTTAGAGGTGACAGATTGATCATGTACATTCATTACATCCTCTTGAGAGGTGACAAATTGATCTCCCTAAATATACCATTAACCATCAATAACTACTCCATGGCAACAAATTGAATTCTTAATTCAGAACCAAGAAAACGTTAGATTTTGAAATGATCTGACAATCTCTTTTATTCAGTCTATATTATTACAACATACTCTACCTATAATGAAGGTAAGAAATCTATATATAGTACCATCATAGTCATATAAATTCAAACAAATTGCAATGGAATTACAAATATGGTGGGATATCTCGTGCCATTAATGTCCTCCAAGTCTTCCCCCACCACCAGGACCGTTGCCGCCACCGGGTCCTCTACATCCTCCACCACCATGTTTTCCACCATCGCCAGGTCCCGCTGCCTCCACCTCCATGTGCTTCTCCTACTCCACTACCATGTTTTCCACCACCACCAGGTCCTCCACCGCTTCCACTACCAGGTCCTCAACCACCGCCAGGTCCTCCGCCACCATTGCTGAGTCCCTTGCCACCACCTCCATGACCGACCATGTTTAGTAACTTAGTACTAGACAGTTTGACACCTTCTAGTTGAGATATTTGAGAAATGATATATATTACAATACAATTTGAATGCTTACATTATATATATATATATATATATATATATATATTCTTTCTCTCCATGGCAGTGTTGAGTTTAGAATTCAACTACCATTAAAGCTTCATTAATAGAATTGGGTGAGTCGTTGTTAAGTTTGTTGGAGTGGGAATTGATCACCAAGGGATACATAAATTTACTACTCACTATGATCTCATTGTAAAGTTAAACGCCCAAATTTGGTCATATTAAATTGTGGAGAAATTTTTTTCATCCGCCAATGTAGTCATGTAAACCACACTCAAGGAATCAAGGTCGTCATGTAAACCACACTCAAAACCTATATTCAATGGTCTAACATTCAATACTCCCATCCTGAAGATAACTATTGTTCATCTCGACCAGATCCAGTTAGTTTCCTGGCCTTGCTTCATTTGTAATAATAATGTGGAGCCATGAGTGCTCACCATTCATATTCTCCTAACACTTTACAGTGTCAAAATTACTAAAGTATAAATACTTTAAACATGTTGTGTTATGCACTTCAAAGAGTTGACTAAAAATTAAACAATTTTGAATATCAAAAGTTAGATCTTCACATTTTTTTTATAAGTTATTATAATTTAATATGTACAAAAAAAAATATCACATCACATAAAATTAAATCATATTTTTGTTTACATAATTTGGATGGATCTATTGATACTTCATAAATAAGAGTTATCATTACCATACTTAATAAGTATATTTATAAACAACACAATCGATTACAAAGTGGTACTCTCATTTTAAAGTAAAAACCTCTCCTAAAGCAACACCAATATCTCTTCTCTCTTCTCTCTTCCAAGTCAAAGTTTTTGATGATTGTTTTTGATGATTTTGGAATAACAATAAAAATCCAAGAATACAAAATCATGTACATAAAAATAAAAGATAGTAAGAACATCAGATAATGAATGTATAATGACAAGATTTAAAAGAAAGAATTACAGTGCAACATATAGGAGATAGGCTCAAATCATAATAATACAAAGAAGAAATACATAGTTTATATTCATTGCATCATATGTAAAATCTAGGTGTTCAAAAATACATTTCAAATGTATATCAACAATAATATTCACTTTCCAACAAAGGCATCCATATAGAAGACATCCATATAAATAAAAGTGCAGACAAAGGTTCAAATATAACCATGGAATATTAAAACATTATAAAGATTTAAACCAAGCTCCCATACATAAAAGAGTCATTCATTTCAGAAAAGAAGTCTTTACACAAACATAAATTTATAAGACCGTAACATGAGTAGCTGGTATCTTTGTCCCTCATGTCTCTCCCACTTCAAAACAAAAGCTTTAAATATATAGGAAAATTCGTATTAGTTGAGTTGTTCCTAGATCCACTTTGTTTGGATCTAAGTCTACTAAAAATAGAAAGAGTATCAACTAACTATAAAATGTGTATTATTCATTTAGAGTTGAATATCAAATTAAATTCTCTCAGCATCTTCTTCCAGCGCAACAAGGCCATCTAGTGTGTGGTCCTTCTTTTGTAATCTATTGCACTCTTTCTGTGGCTGAGTTAACCTCTTTTCGAACTTCCTCTGCCACTTGTACCAAGTCTGAATAGTTTTTAATAATCTCTTGTAAATATTGCTTCAACAATTTTTAGAAAAGAATGGATTACACTCTCGACAAAGAACCTCGTATATAAAAACAAATGAATTCGCATAATGCATCCCAAACCTTGTAGTATGGTCCCTCAGTTGCAATGTTCCATTTTGAAGAATTTGGGGGTTGGTAGTGCCCAAATCCAATCTTTACTAAAACCCATTCATCAATCTTTGATGCATACACATCTTTCTCTCCTTTCACGATCTGAATCACACTATGGCAATAAATTTATGCACTCTTTATTACAACGAGAGAAGAAATACCTTTACAATTATTTGAAAACAAATGATCATAGAAGACAACAGGAGTTCCAAGATGTGTCAAAATATATGCTTGACCTTGCATTTATTTTCCAGCAGGAAATCTCCAGTGACCTTGAGTTGAGCCAGTGTCATGATTCTCAATAAATGTAACTGCTTGTGATGAACACCATCCAGCCACCCCAAGAGGCTTTCCCTTTTTATCAAATAAACGCCAATGCTCACATTTTTCCAACACTATATGAAGAATACCCTTGGTAGTGACATCAAAAGCTCCCATGAGTGGAATTTATCCAATCAATAAAACATTGTCGATGGGCATCTTGATCATGGTCCATTTGACCATATGTGTATGAAAGTAAGCCCCAATACTCCCCAACAACAAAGTATGGTTCACTTCCCTGTATATAATATTTCACATAACCTCCCCAAAATCCCCTCACAAAATCTAACCCCCATCCATCATATCTGATTTCACTCCTTAGCCACTGCAGCCAATCACTTAAGTCACGTCGCACAAACAATAAGTTCTGGGAATACCTTGATCTGAATCTGGGCTTCTATGCGTAGGTAGCAGAGAATCATCAAAGCCTTCATCAATTAACTATCTCATAAACCATATCTCGTCCTCAAGAGTGACACCGATAGCCTGTGCAATGGAATATTTGGTTACAGAGAATCCGAACCCATTAAGGCTTACAACTGCCCCTTCGAAATTTCAACCAATTTCCCTTAATTTCATAGCTACATCATAGTTTTCCTGCACCATGTCTTTTGTCTTTTTGACTCTATGGGTTGTCGTGCACCCAACACAAAGTCTGCATCTTGGCCAACGGCATCATAACTTCCCTGAACGCATGGAACTTGACCTAGTGGGATCCAAACATTGCATCTAACCCCTCAGTGTTTAAGGAGGACTCATGGAGTTTAGTCCTATATTCAAATAACCATCGATCCATATTAGACTTATTAACATCACTTCCTCATTTGTACACAATATGGGAAGAACATCAATTCGTCGATTTGTCTCAGAACATCTTTCTCTACTTTGTGTAATATATAGAGGTTGTAGTGGAAAATGTTGGAGTATTCCTCAGTGGCATGTTTGGATCATTCATCCGATTCTCATCAGTCTAGAAACTCTGTTTACTGCCATGTATATTGGCTCATATGGCTCTTTTGAATGGTGGAGAGGCTGAAATAAACACTTGTTATCCAACTTTGGTGAAATGCAGAACCATTGCAATCTCCGGAAAATCATTTACCTAATCGGTGTTATGGGGTTTTATTCGAAGTTTGTTGCCATTAGAATTGCCAGATCCTTGTTTCCTTTCTATAACCATTACTGCATTTGAGGCTGTGGACACAATGCTGGAGGTGGAGGTCATAGAAGATAACATGAAACCCTATAAAAATAAATCACCACCACATGAAGTACAGAGCATTATGTTGAATGCATCCTTGGAATTGGGGAAGTACTTATTTCTTGATGAGTGTAGAAACAGGGCCAACTATCACTTAACAGGTTATAATAAAACGTGAAGACTGAATAAACCATCATTGCTTGATAGAGCTTTGTAACCTATGCAAAAGCATTATCTGGTAGTGTGCATATAAATGAAGCATAATGAATGCACTACCAGATTACATATACAGCATATCTAATCAATCATTTCATACTCTAACACTCATTTTGTGTTTATCAAACTAGGAGCTAAGTCTAAGCCTGTATATATCCAAGATGCGAGAAATAAATTTAAAATGAAATATGTATCCAAGATGCAAGAAATAAATTTAAAATGAAATAAAATACATAAGACATAAAATAAAATAAAGGAAATGAAAAAAGGTTCAAAATAAATTATAGACAAAGGGAATAATTGACACGTATAGGACTAACATATAATGACTAACATAGTCCATGGTATACACCAAAGCAGTACATTTTACCCTCTTTATTCTTTATCCTTTAACCCACATATAAAAGAATTTTCAAAATTCTACTTTATACCCATGCTCACTTTCTTTTTGTTTAGTATTTCATAGTTTTTTATATTCATAGTTAATAATGTTGATCCCATGTGGCCTTTCATGCTCGTCAATAATGTCTTCATGCTTGGTTAAACTTTGAATATTTTGGTTTTCATATTTTTATTTGGGTCGAGTTTTTCAATTTTTTTGTTGTTGTTGTCAATTATGCATTTATAATAATCCACAATCATTACATTTATCTTAACTGATTTTTCATTTTATAAACCTTCTCACTTTTATGTAATTTCTTCTATAAGAAATTTGTAGGTATCTTTGTCTTTCAGTTGATAATTTATGTTACTTTAAATCATGTTTATAATTTATGAATAAAATATGAGCTAAGTTTTTAAAGAGACCCTACCATTGTAAATTTTAAAAACTATAAATAAGTACAATGCCTAGGGGTAACCAGCAAATCATGCTCTCCTCCTTTGTTACACACTCACTCTTCACTAGAGTTGTATTTATTAACATCTATTTAACAAATTAGAGTTTTATTTATTAACAATATCTATCTAACAAATTGGATGAAGTGGATCTTACTTCCGCTTACAAAATTCTCATTGCACTTCCTAGAAACTTCAACACATTACCAAACTTCTACAATCTTTTGACTAATCTATCATCACTTGTTCTTACATTGTCTACCTATCATCAACTTGCATTAACCCTTGTTTTTCATGCTAGAATTGATCCAACATCCATATGTTGAATTCTATGGTCTCCATGTTACAAACATAATAATACATAATAATAAATAGTTGGAATTAATAAATAATAAATAAGATTAGTATTTAATGAAGAGTGAAAGGACACACATATTCATCTTCACGGCTAGTCAATTCCTATAAAGATTCACCAGCACGAGAACATTTAAATCAGGAATTCATTCATCATCAAATATACTTTATACATTCAATATTTATTGTAGAATTTTATGTTTTAAAAGTGCTTTTGTTACAAATCAATTAAAGAAAGCAAAGTTGCATACTATTAAAGAATGACAAAAATAATTGGCATTTACATGCGAATGGGCGGAGTAATTATTATTTTTTCTATGTTTATTCTCTTAGGATCTTTAATTTCAAAAGACTAAAAAGAACAACAAGATATCAAAGATACACAATATACACAAGACACAGATATTTTCATCGGAGAAACCATAAAGGAGAAAACCCCACAATCTTCCTCAAAATAGTTCCATCACAAAGACAAGATCACAAGATAGAATAAACCAAGAATAATGTGTCTTCTTGAGCTCTCTCTCTCTCTTCTTTCTCATTGTCCTCTCTCTCCTAATGCGCACATATGAGAGTGAATGAGTGTGTGACAAATAAGAAGGGTGCCTCCCTATTTATATTCTTTTGTTGAGTAACTAAATCAATTGACTAGGTCGTCGATGTAACCTCTTGGGGCCGACCTACCTAAGAATACTCACAAATACATTTTCCTTTATTTAACTTGGGGACTGATGCCTCCTTGTTTTCCCATATTCTGTCTATACATCAGAAAAAGAACCGAGTCTTTTAATTGAATTTCTTCATGTTTATCATTTATCTAAGCTTCATTTTCATAAGTTTGAAGGCTATTCCATGAAATTTATAACAAGGTATATTTTTACTATTATTCCATCACATTTTATTCATTTTTAAAACATAAATTTAAAGATTACATCGAATAATTTGAGATATAGATATTTGCTTATTATGCAGATTTCTCCCACTATTCCTATACCTGATCCGATACCTAATCTAGTACCCAATCTTGCACTCGATCCAGTACCTGATCCTACACCCTATCGTGCACTCAATTCGACACTCCCACCATTAATTCAGGAACATGATTTTAGGCTTCATTTCTTAGAAATATATGATGAATATGGTGAAATTGTTCGAAACCCACTTCATAAATGGCCCTATTTACCCTAACCGTAGGCAGTTTTCATAATTTTTTAATGAATTTGGAGAAATCCTTTCTAGAACTAATGTGATTTTTGCATATTTGGTGTTGGTCATTTTCTGGGTTGTTAAACAAATATCTAATTTTTGGGGATGGATCTTATCCATCTATCCATGAATTCATGTATAAATAAAGCCTCAGAAGGATGAGGGAGGCAGGAGAGGATTGAAAATGTATTATGGAATTCAAAATAATGGAATTATGTTCTTGAATTTTTGTTTTCTGTGAAATGACTTGAGTACATACGTGAATTAAATGGAAAGTTCTAAACATAACTTGATGTATTGAAGATTTGCATATCTTTCTGAAGCATTCTTAGGCTGAGCTATCTCAAGTGGCAAGGGCCCACCACAAAAGGTAGTTTAGTCTTTCCATTTTATAAAATTTTGTAGATTACAGTTGTGTTTTTTTACGTTATTTCTAAATTGCTTGAACATTGAGCTTAATTTCACTTAATGATTCAGAAGCTTGTATAAACAGTTCATAGATAAGTGTTTAAAGAAATTGAAGCTTAATAATGATTAAGGAGTAGTTAGATATATGCACAAAATTCACTAGATTGTGTAGGAAGTTTGTTTCTATTTTGAAGAAATCATGTTTATTGTATAGCAAGTTTCGAGTAGATAGAACCAAGTTTTTTTCTTTCCTTACAACTTCATTGGGGTTCAAGTAGTATATATTAAAATTCTGTAGAATGGATTTACATACACGCAGATTGAATTAGATATTCATATAATAGAGATAGATGAAACTAATTCTATAAAATGTATTAAGATCATAGATAGAATATATGTTTTCTTTTGTTTCTTAAAGTTTTACTAAATTCAATAGGAGTTATTCCAGATTTGACAATGTTCTTTTATAGTTTATAGAATCATGTTGAGATTAGAAGAATTCATTTATATTTTATAGAAGTTTTAACTCTAGAAATAATTTCTATTTAGATTTTTGTTTTAAGTGAATTTGATAGAAGTTAAAACTTGAAATTGATTCCTTTCTTAAGTTAGAATTTGATCTTGGCAATATATGTTCTAGAAACTAATTCCAATCTGGTTTTAATTGCGTGGTTCATTTTGAAAGAGGGATTTGAGTTATTTTACAACTTGGTACTGGTTTGGAACTTTTTGTGGATTTCACACTGTTTTGTACTTATTTTTAGATTAGACCTCCATCCTACACATATAGCTCCATCACCTCTAAGTCTTCCAGACCCGGCCGATAATTTAATGTTGTAAATATTATCATATACGTATACCAACATTTTTGGCGTCGTTGTCGGGGAGGTGTTAAAAGGGGTTGAAGTGTACATAGATATGGCTAGATAGGTTTCCTTTACATTACACAACAATGGGGAGGGGAAAACAATAAGACACAACGATGAATTCACTATAGGATTTCCGTTGTGTAACAACTTGACGCGTCCACTTTAGTGGGTTGCCCCAAATCCTTGTTGTTCCTTTCTCACACGTGTGTTTAATTTTTCACATATTTGATTTATTTTTCTGCAAAAATGTGTTTTTATTTCCTCAAGTTTAGGTAGTTTACTTTCCTGCAATTTAATTTTATGGGAGTTTTATTTTTGCAAGTTTGAGTGTGTTTACCTTCTGCAATTTAATTTCATGCAAGAACGGTGTATTTGATTTACGCAAATATGTTTTTAGTTGTAGGTATTCTTGATTAGGATAATTTAAAACACATATAAACCTAAAAAAAACAAAAAAATCGGGGTGCTGTAAGAATCCCATGCACTAGTCCTTATGCGAGACAGGAATAAACAACTGACAAAATGGATTCATAAGTGACCATCAATTTGGGAAAAGTTTCTCAAATCCTAGCCGCAGTTGTGAATTCTTCTTATCTTGTAGAACACATCCTCATAGAAGTTAAGAACATATCAACCTCTCCCGATATGAGTGATGAACCAAATTCCCAAGAGCTACAAAAGGATTTTCTTTGTAAGACTTCAGAAGATGCTGACACATTGAGGACTACATCTGAAGGAGAGAAGCTTGAAAATGAGGAGTTCTCAACATATCCTCTATGTGCTTTTGAAATCAATCATTCAAGAGAAGGGGATCTACATGACATGATTAAGGAAGGAGAGCATCAAAACTACATTGAAAGCTGGTTCCAAAAGGTAACTTGGCCACAATACCATTCCTTCATTCAACACCTTCTGATACAAAAAGAAGTAAGTCAGTTCATTTTCCATATATAGGTAATCATTGTAACAACTTTTTCATATGTGCATAAAGGTATATTTTTAATCTTGCTTCACACTTGGTTACAGTGGAAGAGTTCATATACTTGAATATAAATGTTTTCTTTGTTCTTATATAGAATAGGAAAATATGTATATAAATAAAAAGTTGCATGTTTAATTTATGCAACTTTGTTGTTTTTATTTTTCAATAAAATGACTCAGATATTTAAACTGAATTTATACCTTCTTTCTCCAATCGAGACTTTCAAGAGATTTATTATCAGAGCAGCTCATAACCTATTAAATGGAAAATACCACGGGGTAATATGAAATTGTGACTATTTTTAATAATGGTTTTGAAAAATAATGATAATGAATAGGTTGCATTTGGGGTAATAGACGTTGATTGGAGGTATTTTCTATTTAAAAGAACAACTCGGAGTATTTAGAAAGGGAAGTTATTTTGTTTCCCTTGTTTCTTTATCAAAGGTTGATTTTTCTATAAAGGAATTTTCTGGAACTTTCTTAATTTGATTAAATTTCTGAAACATACTGAAAAGCGTTAGATTTTTAAATGATTACTTATTATTACTTACACCATACTCTCCCTTTATATCATAGAAAGGTAAGCAGGCTATATACAGTACTGTCATAGTCATAGAAATTCAAACAAATTGCTTTGGAATTACAAATATGGTAGAATATCGCATGCCATTACTGTCCTCCAGGTCCGCCTCCACCGCCTCCTCCACCACCAGGTGCTCCGCCTCCTCCACCACCAGGTTTTCCACCACCGCTAGGTGCTCCGCCGCCTCCACCGCCAGGTGCTCCGCCATCACCAGGTCCTCCGCCACCACCACCGGGTCCTCCGCCACGATCAGCCATGTTTACTAAGTTAGTACTAGGCAATTTGACGCCTTCCAGTTGAGAGATTTGAGCAATGATATATATTACAATACAGGCTTACAATACAGGTTTTCCACTGTGAACATTACGTTTTCTTGATAAAAGAATTAGCTACCAATAGAGACACTTGTATTTACTAGTCACTACTATCTTATTGTAATGTTAAACGCCCAAATTATCTCATTGAGCATTACCTTTTCTTTGATAAAAAAAAATTAGGTACCATGACAGCACATACACTGTTTCTTATGATGATTGACAATTCACTATATTTATCTCTTCACGTGAAGCTCATATTAAAATGCCCACAAGATATTTTTATATGCCATTGTATTCACGTAAACCACACTCAATACCTTGATTTTAGCTTTTAATATTCAATCTTCCGAGCCTCAAGATAAGTACTTTCATCTCTATCCTAACGCACTTTTTATTTTTATTTTTATTAGTATAGATCTATTTTAAAAGATATTTAGCAACTATCAAGAGGGATTAAATCTTTAGAGCAACAAAAAAAATTTGGAGTATAAATGTTGAGTCCAACTCTGAAATGCAATATGTAGTTTTAAATATTTTAAATCTAAATTGAACAGACTTCTTAGTTTTTATTTATTTTTAATAAAGAACACGTGTCATCCCTAGGATGAGAATTACACATCTTCCCTTACTGTAGAAATTTCAACTATGACATATTATGGCTTAATAAAAAATTATAATTAAAACATAAAATATACAGAATACATTAAAAAATCATTAAATATGAAATAATTAATACATGATATGAATTTAAATCATAAAAGAAATTACACGTAAAAAAATTTGATCCCAATGAAACAACATAAACAATTACAAGGTGGTATTATCATGTTTTCCATACATAAACTAAATATGAACTAGATCTCCTCATAGACTCTACCACTACAATTTTTTAAAACTGACAGTGCATCCTATGCCTTTCAATAGCAAGCAACTCATGCTCTCGTCCTTTGTTACATATTCACTATTCACTAGAGTTGCATTTCTTCGCAAAACAACCTAGCAAATCGGCTCAAGTAGATCCTACTCCCACCTACGAAAGTCTCATTGCACTTCCTAGAAACTTGAACGCATTGCCAAACCTCTACAATCCTTCCAAGAACCTATCATCATTTTTTCTTAAATCGTCTCTCTTTCATCAAACTTGATCAACCCTTGTCCTACACGTTAGAATAAATCCAACATCCATATGTCAACCTCCAAGGTCTCCATGATAAGATTTACTCTCCAGATTCTCACAATTACCTAGATACCCTTACCCTTGATATTTTCCTTCCACCACAACAAAAAATTTGACTTTTAGGGGGATTTTCTTGCACCTCCAAAAGTCACTTTTAGGGGCGGTTTTGGCTTTGAAGGCGGTCTTTACAAAACCGCCCCTAATAGCATTGGTGCTAAAATTTTGGACTTTTAGGGGCGGTTTTGGAAAAGATCAAAACCGACCCTGAAAGTTACTTTTGTGGGTGGTTTTAAACCCCCCCAAAAAGTGACTTTTAAGGATGGTTCTAAACCCACCTCGTAGACACTTATGGGGGCAGTTCCACCCCCCCCCTCCCCCCCACCTGTAAAATTCCTTATTACAAACCTTTGGGGGCGGTTACAAACCCCCGTCGTAGGTACCTATGAGGGAAATTACAAACATGTTATAGCCCAAAATGACACCTCTGTGTCCATGACGACTTTTACTTTTTTTCGTCGCATGATGACACTTCTATGACGACACTTTATGACAACCATTGTTAGTCACTCAAAATAAACCTGTACTGGAGGGGCCATATCTAGAGTTCTATAAATCCGTTTAACCTCTGCTCTAGACCTTTGGAAATCTATCCGACAAAGGAAAATCTTTCTAGAAGACACCAACCCCTGAAAATTCTTGGAAGTACCTTAAAAATGACTGTTTTTACCCACTCGTGAATCTTCTTAAGAAAACCGACGACTTTACCCTAGTCACTCATGAATCCACTTAAGTAAACCCGTGAGTACACCCTAAAGTGGTAATATATATATATATATATATGAAAAGTCTCGAAGTTGAGGTGGTTTGGGTGGTTTTGGAACTGCTCCTCTGGTTAGAACTGATCCCTATTTGACCCTAACTCTTCATAATACTATATAAGAGAGCGAGAGGGATCCATGAAAGGGGAATTAGCCTTTGCATTGTTATGATGGTGAAATTGGGACTCTCATCTGCCCTACCTTTTCCCTAAAAGTCATCTCCTTCTGTTGCAGAGCTTGGAGTTCGAGATTCTTGGAGAAGAGAACAGGAGATCCATATGAAAGGTTTCACGAGGTTCCTTGTATGAGGAGAAGGTATACTTGTGCTTCTTCCACTTGATAATAAACATGTGATGTTCTTCCCTTCCCAAATCATTATGTAATGGATTTTGTATCTCTATTCATGATTAGATGTTGATGTTAATCAAATTAGGTCTTCATATTATTTTGATTATCATTTCTTTACATATGGTCAGGTTGGTTTGAGGAAGGTTGAAGCTTGTTTTGTAGGTCTTTTGGATTGAGGAGCAAGAGGAGCAAGAGGAGGACTAAAGGAAAGCTTGGATAAATCTTCAGTGAATAAGGTACAAAACTTTCTTACCTTTGAAACCTTACTTATACTTTCTTGTATAAATTTCTACGCGTGTCTTTATACCCCTAGTATGTTGGTGTCCTCTTAACCCCCAACCATATGAACATTTTCCCTAACAAAAGAAATGGCGACTCCACTGGTGAGACCAAGTCTATCCTTTATTGATTCCCAGTATTTTAGTAGACACTACCCCTCAAAAGGTGAATTATGTGGCCTCATATCCCTCATGTCCAATTGCTACTAAGAAGAAGCCTCTATGTTCATGCTTACCTTCTTGGGACTTGGTCCCAATAGTTGACTAAGTGATCCATTCGATGGGGAATTTGGAGCATGCTCTCCACCCTATTGATCCAACATAATGTTTAGACATGTATTCTATCTGGGATGATCTACTTCCTTCCGATGAAGTCTTCTTAGAGTCTTTGATACAACCTAACCTTCTTACGGATGTTGAGACAGTTATACTTATGTCAATCCCTAGTTTTGTTAGTGAATCTGATCACTGTGTTGATCAATATTATTATGCTTGGATTGTCAAGTCTTGGGACTCTCCCATTGAAAAAAAAATTCAATGATCCTTATGAGTTTGATTCTTCTTGTAGATTTTTTAACTCCTATGATATTGAGTTTGTTCCTGCAAAGTCTATCACCCCTATTAAATTTATCTTTCCTCTTGAGGTTGATCTTATTGATTGTAAATCCTTAGGCCTTGGTACTATAGAGTCTTCTTCAATTAACTCTGCCTTGACTATGCCCGTTGTTGAAGATAGAAAAGTTGTGATTGTTTCTACTAAAGTAACCTCCATCGAATATTTTATTTTGAATATGATATTGATACTATTGTTTCTTGGAGACAGGATTCTTAGTTGGATTCACAACTGTTTACTTGCCTTGCTTTGTTGTTCAAGATGTAACTGCATTTGCATATACCCTGCTTGTGCTGATGATACTAATGTTGGATTACACGCTTTTACCTCATTGGATAAGCCCTCATCTTTGCTCTGATCATCGCTCAACTTTGTACCATTTTTCCATTTTCACTTGACACCTTTTACTTGGAGGAGATGTCCCCTGAGTTTTCTTATCTTTCTCTCTTTCCTTGCACTATGATTAGGTCTGTTCCTCGCACTTAGAACTAGTTTTGCATGCCTCTGACACTCGTCTCCTTGCATTTAAAGGTAAACTCATAAAATGCATTTATTAAAGAAAATATGCTATATATATATAAGACCCTCTTAGAGGTGACAGATTGATCATGTACATTCATTAGATCCTCTTTAGAGGTGAGAAATTGATCTCCCTAAATATACCATCAACCATCAATAACTACTCCATGGCAACAAATTGAATTCTTAATTTAGAACAGAGAAAATGTTAGATTTTGAAATGATCTGACAATCTCTTTTATTCAGTCTATATTATTACAACATACTCTACCTATAACGAAGGTAAGCAAGCTATATATAGTACCATCATAGTCATATAAATTCAAACAAATTGCAATGGAATTACAAATATGGTGGGATATCTCATGTCATTAATGTCCTCCAAGTCTTCCCCCACCACCATCTCCACCACCAGGTCCTCTGCATCCTCCACCGCCATGTTTTCCACCATCGCTAGGTCCTGTCGCCTCCACCTCCATGTGCTTTTCCTACTCCACCACCATGTTTTCCAACACCACTAGGTCCTCCACCTCTTCCACTACCAGGTCCTCAACCACTTCCAGGTCCTCCGCCACCACTGATGAGTCCCTTGCCACCACCTCCATGACCGACCATGTTTAGTAACTTAGTACTAGACAGTTTGACACCTTCGAGTTGAGATATTTGAGAAATGATATATATTACAATACAATTTGAATGCTTCCATTAT
>LPNX010486476.1:0-36238 GCA_001517045.1 Pseudotsuga menziesii
CTCCATAGATCATTATCAAAAGGAGGCTAGGCTAACTCTCAATTGAAGGGCACATCTTTCTATCGAAGCTGGATTTGATTATGGGCATTTTTAGTTTTTGACTTGTCGCTACATTGGGAAATTAGGGATTTTAAAAAAAGAATAATTTTTTAGTGAGCCCAGGATATAATTTCTCTCCTCCTCAAAATATAAATTTAGAGACCAAGATCAAAGTTTTTCGTTGGGTAGAACTCCGGGAAAGTCAAACCCTAATTTGAAAACCCTAAAAGACTGAAACTAGTAGTTTTGGTACATTCTCTATATCACAAAATTGGAGAAGGATCAAGAGCCAAAACGTTTACAGTAGGAAGATAAATTCTTAATGTACCTTGTGTAAACGTTTCAAACTTATATTCACTCTATTCGAGGAGATACGATTCCTCAATTCAGGGTTCCAACCTCTTCCAGGATTCAACCTTAAATAGGCGGCCTATGGAAAATTGCTATCTCTTGGGATATTAAGGTCCAAATTAAATTTATCAAAATGTTCCAAATAGGGCACGGACTGTAGTTTGTGTGGTAGAAGTTTCAGACTATGAAGGTGAAATAGTGACATGTATATGTCTGTACAAGTTTGCTATTGTGAATAGTACTGAAATAAGTCACCTTGGGAAAACATGCATAAGTCCCAATTGGTGAAACAAATTATGCTCTAATATGTGGTTTTAGAAAGCAAACAGAAAAGGATACCTCAATGCGATGTTTCATACATAGAGGAGTAGTAATTTCAGAGATACCATAGAAACAATATCGCATTTCTACAGAAGAAATTGGAAAACTAGGGCTTGCTGTTACGAGAGCTTCCCTCCGTTGTTTTCAGAAAAAGAGTACATTGGAAAGCTCACCTTGAAGAGGCCCATCTTTCTATCAAAGCATAACTTTGAAATTCCAAGTTTTGAAAATTAGGGTTTCTTTGGCAAACCCAAGATTAGCGAGCTCTGGAACCATGACAGGCACCTCAAATCGGTCTAGGAGCCAGAGGGAGATGAGGCTAAGGATAGAGCCAAGAGAGTCATTGTATATTCTATTAAATATCATCTCATCCTTCATGTATAATCCTTGAAGACACCAAAAGGAAGTGTTCATTTCTATGATGAAATAATCGAAGAAGAACAAGATATTGTTATAACCACCTTGAATGGCCTCCTGGCATCATGGGATTCAGTCATTCAAGGAATGTGTGCCAGAAGGAAGTGATTATCTTCAAGAAACTCTAGGAAGAGTGCACAAAATAAGAATCTCGACTCATAATAAGAGAAGAGAATATGGGAGGAACTAAAGATCAAGCTCTCACGATTCAAAGAAGATCCCTCAAACAATGAGGAATATAAAGGACTCAATTCTTGAAGAACCTCTCATCCATATTAGAATTTTGATCAGAAATGATGATGTCATGAATGGAGAAGATGATAAAGTTGAAGGCGCAAGAAGGATTATACCCACGAAACAAATAAAGATAAGCATTTGAATTGTCTTTCCCTATATATCTAGTTGTTTATATGACATTGTTTAGTTGTGAAATGTATTATGCATGATAGAATAATGAACAGTATACTACTAATATGCATGTGATGGGTAAGTAGCCCATGGTTCTATGCAACACTCCATTACTACTTATCTAGAATGAAACCTCTTTGCTAACGTATTTTATTAGTGCACAATCTCAATGATGTCATGGTAGAGATGGAAGGCATCTAGAAATTTTATGTGAGATATGGAGGAATGTTGTATTAGTTAAAATAGTTTCATGATTATATATTTATGCATAATAATTTTCCATTATGAATATTCCTTATGAAATTTTTCTAACCATACAACTAATGCATTTGACTTATAGGAAAGATCGTGTACAATATTCTACAAGAAAAGAAGGACGAGACTTGATCCGAAGAACAAGTGACGATAGTTCGAGATTCACTCCAATAAGAATACATGAAGATGAACTAAGAAGCTTTCATAGTGAAAGAAAGAGATTTAGAAGAATATAAAGAGAATGATAGATGAAAAATAATCCAAGGAAAGCAAGAGGCCTAAAAAAAATTCTAGTTATGCTGAGTGACATCATTGATGCCAAATCTTCTAGCAATGAAGAAGAAGCCAAAGGGAAGGAGAGCACCAATTCAAGAAGAATGATGTTTAGGATGTGGTATTGAGACCTAAAGGGAATTTTGTAGTGTCTTCCATATGGATCTACAAGATCCAGCATGCAATAGATGGAAACATCGTGGGGTACAAGGAAATATTAGTAGCAGAGGAAGCCACTTGTCACTACAATATAGAATGTTTAAATACATAGAGTACAAAAGGAAGAGGGATAATGATGCTCTGCTTCAAAGGGAGTGACTACAAAATATCCCTAGTTTTGACATGGTATGACGAGATGGAAATATTACTGATGGCTCTAGGATTTACTGAGATTAAAGTAGATTTCAACCTTTGCTTCAAGGTTGAAGGCAGAAGACTACTGATGCTCTTGTTATATGTCGATGACTTGTTCATGAAAGGGAAAGAGGAACTCATTAAATTTGCAAGAAGGAGACTTTATTCCAAGTTCAAGATGAAGGAATTGGGTATGGTGCACTACTTTCTAAGCATGGAGGTGTCACAAAGTTCATATAGAATCCCCATTGGACAAGGGAAGTATGCAGTGGAGATCCTGAAGAGGTTCGAGATGACAGACTGCAATGCCATAGTCACACCTTTGGAATTGAACTTGAATCAATTGAGTGATTCTTCATCATAGTCGATTGATACCATGATGTATTGTCAGATGATTGGGTCATTGATGTACCCGATGAACACAAGACCAGATATTTTCTTTTCGATGAACAACCTGATCAAGTTCATGACGATTGCAAATCATGCAGTGAGGTACCTTAAGGATACACTTGAGTGTGGGATCAAGTATAATACAAATCAGAAGACTAACATGCATGGTTACGTTAATTTGGATTGGTAGTGTTAATGAGAGGAAGAGCACCCTGGTTTTCCTCTTCAGTTTGAGATCCAATATGGGCTACTGGTTTAGCAGGATGGAGTCTTACATGGCACTGATTAAAGTTGAGAGAGGAGCAATGAAGCTCTAGTTTGTGATCCAGATCGTGATCTCTCGAAAGAGGGAGTTCTAGCTAGACGGTGAGACAGGTTGTCTAAGCATAAAATCCTAGTGAGTCTCATAGGTTGCTCAGATGTAATTAGTCCTCTAGGTTGTCCTTGGATGTAATCAGCCCTGGAAAATATCACAGGTTATCCTTGGATCTAATCATCCTTGATGTAATTCTATGCTATAAATGGCTAGAGTGAAGTTTGGGTGCTTCATGGAGAATCTTGGTGTTCTCCAGATCGAGGTTCCTTCCAAGGGGAAGTGATGAGCCTATGAGCCTTTCTAATATGGTGGTAGGTGGGACCTCCTATGGTGAGAGGTAAGTGCAGATCATTCTTGACATGGTTGTAGGTGGGGCCTCCTATGGTTAGATGTAAGTGCAGAGCCTTTCTCACGTGGTGGTAGGTGGGGTCTCCCATGGCAATATGTAGTTGCAGGGACTTTCTGACATGGTGGTAGACGGGGCTTCCCATGGTCAAATGTAAGTGTAGAGCCTTTCTGACATGGTGGTAAGAGGGGCCTCCCATGGTCAGAGATAAGTGTAGGGCCTTTCCCCAGATGGTATATGGTGTGTCCTACCATGTCGGTGGATGTAAGTGTTGAGCCTTTCCTTGGGTGGTATATGGTGTGTCCTACCATGCCGATGGATGTAAGCATTGGGCCTTTTCGACATGGTGGTAAGTTGGGCCTCCCATGGTCGGATATAATTGTTAAGCCCTACATCTAACATGAAAAAGGGTTGGCTCTGTAGAACTATATCCAACATGAAAAAGGGATGGATTTGTAGTGGAAATCCTTGTAGAGGAAAGGTATTGCATCCAACATGAAAAAGGGTTGGCTGTGTAGTGGAAATCCTTGTAGAGGCAAGGTACTACATCCAACATGAAAAAGGGGTGACACTGTAGTGGAAATCCTTGCAAAGGTAAGGTACTGCATCAAGAATGAAAAAGGTCTACCTATGTTGAGGAAGTCCTTGTAGAGGAAAGGCCAACATCCAACATGAAAAAGGGTTGTCTATGTTGATAAAAACCTAGATGGAGGCTAGGCCTACATCCAGTATGAAAAAGGGCTCGCTCTGTAGAACTTCCTATGACGAGTATAACTGAGAGATAGCACCATTCACTTGAGATAGAGGGAATAGTGGTGATGATGATGATCCAATGATGAAGAATTGTGCTGATGAACTGTGTCAAGAGAACACCTTCCTGGTTAAAAGGGAGCATTGATGTATTTCTAACTTCAGAATTTATTCACTTGTATATTTCTTATTGTATTTCATTATACCCTAACGAAGATGTTTGTTCCTCCCATTGGGAGAGTCATTAATATAATAATGTCATGTAAATTTATTGAGGTTAACCCTCCATTGTACGGCGAGCCAATAGTCCCCACAATTGATTTGAGGTTAACCCTCCATTGTAATTCAGGGCACTAGTCCCCACAGTTGAGGGGTATTAGGGTTATTAGACTCTCCTAGTGAGGTTGTCCATGTAAGAGTAATTCAAGTGGAAAAAAAGTATAAATAGAGAGTGAGAATCTCTATTTGGCACACACACTCACTCAATAGTAGCGCATGAGTGAGAGAGAAGTAGCTCACACAAAAGAGAGAGAACAAATGTCGAAGATCATCTTTGTATCTTTGGGTTTTACTTTTGCTTTTGGTGCTCATTCTATTTGTGAGAAAGTTGTAGGGTTTTATCCTTTATGGTTTCCGCGAGGAAAAATATTTGTGTCTCTTGTCTCTTGTGATTATTGGTGTGCATGTTATTCACTCAAATAAGATCCTAGATCATATTGATTAAATGATAAAAATATAACATTAAATCCACCAAGGATCAAGCCCTTTCTGCAGGTGTTTCGAATCAAGAAAAAGGAAAGAAGAAAGCCAGGGATTCTAATCAGTAAGAGAAGAAGTAGGAAAATCCCAAATATTTAGATGGGGGTTTGAATCCTAGTAAGTACAATTAAAGAAGAAGAATAAAGGGAATACAAAATGCACTTATTTTCACACAGGATGGAATCCAAAGAGTGCATGCATGAAGAAAACCATTGAAATGATGGTGCAACTCCTTGAGAAGAATAACATCCCACTTCCATAAGGGACAAGAGGGAGGTTCAAGATGAGAAAACAAGGATAGATTCCATGCTTTGGTTGCTATATCTTGAGGCTCTTATTCCTTCATCGTAGATTCAGGTGCCTCAAGGAACATGGATTCCATGCAAGATTCCTTCTCATACATACATACTTACAATGGTCCATCCATCCTCATGCATGATGACTTCGATATCCCATCCAAAGGGATTGGAAGGATCGATATGGACAATGGGCACTTCAATAATGTGTTGTGTGTTCCTGATATTGCAGCGAGCCTACTCTCTATATATCAAATAACACACACAGGTACATACAAGAGAGTAACATTTACTCAAAATGATGTGCATATTTCTTAAATTTATACAAGACAAGTTGTTGCAATGGGTTTTTTTTACCATGATTCGAGAATGTATAAGTTCTCTCATTTCCTCCCTTACTCCCAATGGAATGTTCTCATGTTGCATGCCAATGAGACCAACAAATTGTGGCATGATATATTTGGACATCTCAATTATAGTTACCTTCAAGCACTAAGCAAGGAAATCATGGTTGAAGGGCTTCCTACCATCAAGTTTTCCTTAGGCACTTTCAAAGGTTGCATAATGGGGAAACATGTTGAGCACAAATATGATAAAGGAAAGGAAAGGATGGATTCCCAAGTGCTTGATCTGATCCATTCATATCTGATAGGGCCTCTTACCACACCCTCATATGGGAATTCAAGGTATGTGTTGAATTTCATAGATGATTTCTCAAGGTATTCCTAGGTGTATTTTCTCAAGCAAGTATCTAAAGTTTTTGAGACTTGCAAAGTGTTCAAAGCTTTAGTTCAGAACATGAGTGGGAATAAAATCAAGGTTCTTAGGACTGATAATGGCAAGTAGCATGTCAAAAGGAACTTACAACATCTTATCATGAAAATATAATTTAGATGCAACATTATATTCCCTACACACCATATCAAAATGGTGTTGTAGAGCGCAAGAATAGAGCTATGAAAGAGACGACAAGATGCATGATGGAGGCTAAGGGTTTGTCACCTAAGATATGGGATGAAGACATAAATTGTGTTGCATATGATCAGAAAAAAAATCCACACGAGAATTGTGTAATATCCTTGATAACATATTCATATCATAATACTAACTCTGTTGTAATTATTAATTGAGGTGTGCAATCAGAGTTTTGCAATAACATTAACCACTTTAGATGCAAGGGAATATGTTAATTACTAATAAAGTTGGGGTAATATGGAAGAGGGTTAAGGAATATACCAAGAAAATTTAGGTTATATTTATTTCTTTCCCTAAGCACCTGTATATTGGGGACCATTTCAATTTAGAAATCAGCTCTGTTGAAGCCTACTCCCACGCTTCTAGGTTTCCCAACCATGAAAACTAGGAAGAACTATCACATACATTCAACTAGTGGATAAGGATGATGTGGATCTGAAATGAGTTTATCAAAAAATTATTATGAATCTAATAATTTTTCTAATCAGGTTTATAGCATATTTGGGGCTGTTTGGAATGATTTCAGCAAAAACTATGAATTTGGCCCGGGAAGGAGATGCGAAATGGAGGTTGTCCAAAGTTGGTACTATCTCAACTAATTTACAATATGAGAGATGGGATGGGTAGTGGGGTGATTTAACTTCATAAAACCACTTTCATAATCACATTTGAGCGCATAACACTTCAAGAATGATAAAAAGTAAGACTAGTCGAATTTTTCTAGTCAAAGAGCAAGGGTATGCAAAATTTGATAAATTTTGAATCCGATTTAATCCAGAACCAATATTAATGTCTTACAGAGATGAATACATAATTTTTCACACATAATATAACTTAATTATTCTTCCCATGGACATTAATTCATTCTCACTGTATAAAACTGTTAAAAACCCCATCAAAGGGGCAAATAAAGGCTCCACTCATGAAAATTAACATGAGGGATCTATGGAATAGAAACATTACTGAATTGTAGAATTAAGAATGATTGAACGGGGATGATAATATCATGACAGGGTTTGTAGAAATGATCTCTTCAAAAGGGGATTCAAAACTGTGGATGGGAGGCTCGAAACTAGCACTAAGCTTGGGTTTGGGAACGTAGGTGAAGTTTCCTTAATTTGAGCTCATATTCAATGGATGGATGGATGATGCAGAGGTTGAATATGAAGCTTAGAGTGATGATCCTTAGCTCACCATAATCCGCACTGAAAATGAAAGGGGAAATAGAAGGGAGGGGAAAAGAACTTGGGGCGCATCACCCAACAGACTGAGGCACATCACTCAGTATGAAGCTTAGCTTCACTCAATAACAAATAATACATCAACCAAACTGAATAATGGTGCTCAAATTATCTTTAAGTATACTTGGGTTACTTGTTGAGAAAGTTTCCCTTGATAAAACCCTAACCCTAGCAAAGTGGTGCACCCTCCTTTAGAAAATGGCATGTATGAGTCATATGAGATGCTTCCATGTCAATAGCTTTCATACAAATTAGAAAATTCATCCTCTTTAGGACCAAAGTTTCATGCTTTTCCTTCTGACATCTTTTATGTTCTTTCTTCTTTTGCACTACTGCATTTTCTTGGATTTTGGTTAATTTCTATATTTTTTTACTGTTCTCTTTTTTCAGTGCCTTTCACAGTTCCTAATTATCCTCCTAGGAAAGTTGCATTTCCCAAGTGCGCCCTCCTAACATCAAAAAAAAATTCACATATTTATTTGCACATTAATTAATAAAGACAAGAAATAAAATTTAGTACGAACCTCTTAAATAATAATTTAGAAAATTCCCTAGGTTAATTAATTAATGTAAATTTTGATCCCCTAGATTTTTGACAAGGTCAACACTTTTGTTATTCAATAAGGTGGGGGCATGACAGTTCTCCCATCAAAAGTTTGCTTGTCCCTAAGTAGAAGCGAGACAATGTGTTGTAATATTTTCTCACCCTCCCAAGTGGCATCTTCAATGGGTAACCCCTTCCACTGTATCATATATTCTTTGATGGTTTTTTTCCTGAGTTTCCTTTCTTCGATCTGCAACACTTTCTATGGTACTAAGATCAAATGGCCTTCCTCATCCAAGGGTGGAAGTTATTATGATACCACTATATGTTGGCCAATTTCTTTCTTCAGATAGGATACATGGAAAACATTATGGATCATACTTTCTGATGGTAGTTCCAACTCATCAGTCGCTTCACCATTTTTCATTAGAATCTTGTAAGGCCCATAAAACCTTGGCTGGAGTTTCTCAGCCCCTTTCTTCTTCAAAGAAAGTTGTATGTAAGGTTGTAGGCTTAGGTTGACTAATTCTTATTCCTGGAATACTTTGTCAATATGGTGCTTATTTGCATACATTTTATGTTGGTTCTACACCACCTACAAATTATCTTTTAATTCCCTTAGAATGTCTTGGTTTTCTTGTAACCAATCTTTAGCCTTTTGGGCCCTACAATATCCAAGCATTAAATATGCAAAAGATGGATCCTCATACCCATAAAATTCCATGAATGTGGTCATCTTGATGGAGATATGAAAGGTAGTGTTGTAGCATAATTCCCCCAAGTGGAGCCAAGCAGACCAAGTTCTATGTTCTCCCGTGACATAATTATTGAGGTATCCCTCAAGACATTGATTGAACCTTTTAGTTTGACCATCATTCTGAGGGTGATAACTTATTCTCATGTTCAGGTTTGTTCCCACCAGCTTGAACGAGGATTTCCAAAAAGAAATAGTGAACTTGTTGTCCCATTCACTAATTATGATTCTGGGAAAAACATGCAACCTGAAAACATCCTTAAAAAATAAAGTATCCACTTCACTAGATGATATAGTGGAGATGATTGCAGAGGAGTGTGCAAATTTATTCAATATGTAAACCACCACATAAATTTTGTCTTTTCCTTGAACCTTTAGCAACCTAGTGATAAAGTACATGGAAACACTCTCCCATTTCTATTTTGGAATAGGGAGAGATTGGAGGAGTCCAACAGGATGTGTGTGCTCCACTTTGTTCTATTGGAATGTAGTATAGTACCTCACACACATGAAAACATATTCATTGAGACCATTTGAGGTGAATCTCTCTCTTACCTTCTAGTTCTTCAGAAAACCAAGGTGGCCACCCATCGGTGCATCATTTGCATCTTCCAGAATCTTCTTTTTAGTGCATATTTGGGAACTAAGAAGATTATATATTTGTAGTAGATGAGGTCATAACATTCCTTGTATTCTTCATTTTGTATTACCTCATCCAAAATTTCACAAGCACGACGATTTTTTGAATATTCAGTGCCCAACTGTATCTTCCACTTAGTTAGCATACGCAGCAAGGAGAGTGTGGGATTGTAGGAATGTGCATCATCCACAACATTCAAATTACCCTTTTTATATTTAATATCAAAGTCGTAGGACTGGAATTTTCTCACCCATTTCTACTGCCTATCATTGAGCTCATTTTTGGTTAGGAAGTTCCTAAGACTTTTGTGATCAATTTTCATTATGAATCTACCTCACACCAAATACTATCGGAACTTGGCCAATGCATGCATAATGGCCAACATCTCCTTTCCATAGATTGAATGAAACATTTTATGAGGCTACAATTTTATTCTATCAAATGCAATAGGGTTCCTCTCTTCCATCGAAACAACTCCAATTCCTTCCCCCGAGGCATCACATTCCAACACACAAGGATTGGAGAAATTAAGTAAAGCAAGTACTAGAGAACTTCTCATTATCTCCTTCATATTTTGGAAAGCTTGTTCAGCCTCCCCATTCCAACTGAATGGACCCTTATTGGTTAGATCTGTCAAAGGTGTAGTGAAGTTGGAGTACCCTTTGGAAAATTTACGGTAGTAGTAGCAAAATCGAATCAAGCCTCTCAGTTCATTTAGCTTCCTTGGGATTTGTCAACATAATACGGCCTCCATTTTCTTTTAGTGCACCTTGACACCTTCATGGAATAAAACATGGACGAGAGAGAGAGAAATTCAGTCATGCCAAACTCACACTTGGACAACTTAGCATAGAATGAATAATATGAAAGTATAGTGAACATCACATCTAAGTGGAGGAGGTGATCCTCCCATGTCATGCTATAAATTAGAATATCATCAAAGAATACAAGGACATACTTATGAAGTTTCTCACTAAAAACCTTGTCCATGCATGATTGGAAGGTTTTCAGAGCATTAATCAATCCAAATGGAATGACCAAAATGAAAAAGAAAGGTTGTCTTTGGTATGTCTTCCTCCCTCATTCTGATTTGGTGGTATCCTAACATGAGATCTATTTTGGAGAATAATTTTGCTCCATGCAGTTCATTGATCCGCTATTCAATCCGGGGGATTGGGTGATGGTTCTTTATGTTTTTTTGGTTCAAGGCCCAGTATTCTATGCACATTCTAAGTCTCTCGTGCTTCTTTTTCCCTAAAACCACAGAAGATGAAAAAGGAATAGAGCTTGGTCTAATGAGGCCTAAATCAAGGATCTCTTTGATGGACTTCTCAATCTCATCCTTAAATTTCTTTGGATGCTTGTAGGGGTGGATTTTTATTGGAAGTGTACCAATTTCTAGCTCAATTCTATGTTCAATGTCACAGTCAGGTGGCCTGCCATGTTGAATGTTTTCAAAAACCATTGTGATTATGTAGCATCATTTTTATGTCTTTGTGCTTGTAGAAAAATTTGGTTTTAGTTCCCTCAGTGGTAATCTAACATTCGTTCTCCCATTCAATGTCTCCATGCCTTAGAATAGATCTCATGATGTTGGAAGAAATTAATTTCCTTAGGTAAGTATTTATACCCTTTAGAACTATTGATTTCACTTCAGCATATTTGAAACTTATTTGGGGTATTTTGTAATTCATGGAGTGTTCTCCAATAGAGTAAAACCATTGAATTCCCAACACCATGTTGGTGTCTACAACATTGACAACATAAAAATTGTCTTTCACTATGTAGTCTCCTAGTTTCACTTGTAGGTTTGGAATCCATTGATTTCATTCCATGGTATGGTTCCTTGGGATAAGCATAGTGAGTCCTTCAAAGGACTCGATTGGAAGCTTCCTTTTCTCCACGAGGGTTGCATCAATAAGATTGTGGGTGGAATACCCATCAACAAGAACTGTGATTATTTTTCTTTGCAGTATCCCTTTCTGCCTCAATGTATGGAACCAGGGTACTCCATTTAGTACTACAATTTTGCTACTGGTTTGAGGGAGCTACTCCTCTTCTTCAACTATTTCATATTCTCCATATTCCATTTCATATTCTTCCACCATCTCTTCATCACTTTTAGAGGACAATTCAATGTAGTTTCCTTTCCCTTGACACACTTGTGTCTTGAAACCCAAGGTTCTTGGTAGGAAAAACAAATCTTTTTCCTCCTCAAATCATACTGATCCCTGTAGGAGTAATATTTATTGCCATGGGAAGGAAAGTTCCTTGCTGAAGGTATTTTATTATGCAATTTAAGAGTCATGGGGGGGGAGGGATGATACTTGGTCCTCGAAATTTCATCTTGTAGGTCTCTAGTTCTACTTATCACTTCTTGCATATTTTTTGGTCAGTAAGCTTTCACCATCCCTCTCAATGGTTATGCTAGTCCTTCTTTAAACAAAATGATCATCCTATATTCTGATATATCAGTAACCATCACTGCTACCTTTTGGAATTCTTATATGTAACTCTATGGAGTTCCCACTTGTTTAATATGTACCAATTCACAAAAAGATATGTCAGGATCTCTCTGGTCAAACCTTTCTTCCAACCTCTGAATGAATTCCTCATAGGTAACTACTTATCATGGGCCAATGTCTTCATGCCATGAAACCACCAATAATTGGCCTCCCCATCAAGATATAAGGTTTACAACTTGATGGAATCCTTTTCTTCCATAGGATTTAGTTGGAAGTAGGTGTCCAATTTCTGAATCTAAGAGCTCATTGTGCACTTGGGTGTGCCATCAAAGTATGGTAAGGTTATTCTTCCAATGGAATTTATCAACTCAAAATTCTGATATGGAAACATTTTAACTCCTTTGGGCTTCCATCTATACTAAGTTTCACAAAATTATCTGAATGGAAGAACCCTTGATATGCACCATATTTCTCCTCCCATGAATCAACTGAATCAGTGTGCACTTCATGCTTTCCTTTGGGAATTCCTTGATCTTGGGCATGTTGGGTCAAGGCTGAAACTTATGTTCATATTTATATTCCAGATCCCTATTCTAATGCCTGGTATTAGAGAATATGGTTCCATTTATGATCTTTCTCTCTTTATACTGGGAGCAAATGTTGCTCCCTTCTCCATCTTTAGCACTCAGCTGCTTAGCTAGGAAATCTCTGGTATCTTGATTAGAATGAATAGTATTGGCTGAAATTTCTTGTAGGAATTTCAAAATATTTCTCACAAAATTTATGAACTCATCCTTCTCATCCATATCTCTGGGGAATCTACCTTCCACATAATCAACTTCCTCTTCTTCAAAGGCCTTCCTTCTAGAATCAGAATTGAATTTTGCGGTCATTTAAGGATGTTAAGAGAAATTATGGATGACCATGCTATGATACCAATTTAATATCCATGATATGATATTCAAATAATAATACTAACTCTGTTGTAATTATTAATAGAGGCGTGCAATAAGAGTTTTGCAGTAACATTAGCCACTTTAGATGCAAGGGAAAATATGTGAATTACTGATAAAGTTTGGGTAATATGGTAGAGGTTTAAGGATGATACCAAGAAAATTTAGGAAATATTTAGCTCTTTCTCTAAGAACATGTAAATTGGGTACCATTTAGGTTTTATAATCAGCTCCACTAAATCCTACTCCCACGCTTCTGGGTTTCCCAGCCATGCAAACTAGGAAGAACTATCACATCCATTCAAACAGTGTCTAAGGAGGATTCTATGTCTCTGAAATCATTTTATTAGAAAATTAATATGCATGCAATAAGTTTTTTTCGGGTTTATATCATATTTGTGGTTTTTTGGAAGGATTTTGGAAAAAACTAGGAATTTGGCATCGAAAGGATCTGCACAATGTAGGATGTACAAAGGTGGTACGATATCAATGAATTTACAATTTGAGAGATGGGATGGTTATTAGGGTGATTTACCTTCCTACATCAACTTTCATAATGAAATTTGAGTGCATAAAACTTCCAGAATGATAAAGACAGTAAGACTAGTCGAATTTTCCTAGTTAAAGACCAAGGGTATGCAGAATTTGATAAATTTTGAATCATATTTAATTCATACCTAATATTAATGTCTTACATAGATGAATACATAATTTTTCACATATCATATAACTTAATTATTCTTCCCATTATTAATTCATTCTCATTGCATAAAACTGATAAAAACCCATCAAAGGGGCAAATAAAGACTCCAGTCATGAAAACTTAACATGAGGGATCTCTAGAACAGAAATCATACAGAATTGCAGAATTCAGAATGATTGAATGTGGCTGAGAATCTCATGAGAGGGTTTTTATAACTTATCTCTTCAAAAGGGGCTTGAAAATTGTCGATGGGAGGCCCGAAACTAGCACCGAGCTTGGGACTGGAAGCATATGTGAATCCCCCTTCACTAGAGCTCATATTGAATGGATGGATAGATGTTGCAAAGGTTGAATCTGAATATTGTATTTCTGATCCTTACCTCACCATAGCCTGTAATTAAAATGGAAAGGGGACAGGTAATTGGGGTGCATCACCGAAGAGACTGAGGCATATCACTCAGTATGAAGCTTAGCTTCACTCAATACAAAATCATTCATCAACCAAACTAAATAATGGTGCTTGAATTATATTTAATTATACTTGGGTGACTTGTTGAGAAATTTAATCACTTGTTGAGCAATTTTCCCTCGCTAAAACCCTAACCCTAGCCAAGTGGTGCACCATCGTTGAGAAAATGGCATGTATGAGTCATATGAAATGTTTCCCTGGAAATACCTTTTATCCAAATTAGAAATTGTGCTCTCCTTATGCCCAAATTTGCCTACTTTTGCTTCTGACATCTTTTCTACACTTTCTGCTTTTGTAATTGATCCTTTGAACGAAAACTACACCCTCCTTAGGCCCAAAGTTGCTTGGTTTTACTTTTGATTTCTTTTGTATGTTTTTTGCTTTTGTACTACTGCCTTTTCTTGGATTTTGACTAATTTCCATATTATATGAGTGCTTTATTTTTCCAGTTCCTTTCAGAGTTCCTGATTATCTTCCTAGGCAATTTGTCTTTCCCAAGTGCACCGTTCGAACATGGAAACTTATTTGCACATATTTATTTACAAATTAATTAATAATGACAATAAATAAAACTAAGTAAAATCCTCCTAAATAATATATTAACAAAATTCCCTAGGTTACTTAATTAATGTCACTTTTGATCCCCTAGTTGTTTGGAAATGTCAACACTTTTGGTGTTCAATAAGGTGGGTACATGAAACATCGGAAGGGAAAAAACCATTTGAGTATTGGAGTGGTCACAACCACAATGTTTCTCATTTCACGGTTTTTGGCTCAATGGCTTGCACTAGAATTCCTCCTGATAAGAGAAAGGCCTTGAAAAATCCAAGAAACTATTCCATTATGGTTGCATATGCTGAATATGAAAAGGGATACAATATTTTTGATCCATCATCTCAGAAAACATTCATTGAAAGGAGTGTATAGTTAAAAAATGGAACTAGTCAAGGGGGAATGCCAATGACCCACCTTTACAATTAGAGGGGACTGCCTCATGACTCTTATTAGTTATTTCGATTAGGAGCATCGAGGTACAAAGTAATACAAGTGGTTCTCCCGATAGGACCATCGAGGACCACAAAGAAATACATATAGAATATTCTTCGAATTTACAATATTTCAACACTCCCCCTTAACGAGAAGGGTATTCTAAAACAACATCAACAACAACAATAATAGGAGAGAGATAGAGGAATATTTTCAACATCATGTAGTCTTCATCTTCAATATTTAGTATTCAGCATCATCAGTACTTTCACGGCTTCGATCAGCAACATCTTCAGCATCTTGACTCTTCAATCAGCAGCAACATCTTCAGCACTTTGACCTTTCGATCAGAAACATCATCTTCAAAACTTTGACCTTTCGATTACCAATGTCTTCTTCAGCACTTTGGCCTTTCGATCAACAACAACATCATCATCATACTCTGATCTTTGGATCAGAAACATCATCAAAACATCAAAATCATCATCATCACACTCTGATATTTCAATCAAAATCATCATTATCATCAACCTATGATATTTTGATCAGAAACATCATCAACCAAACATCATCATACTCTAATATCAACTCATCATCATTTTCTGATCTTTCGATCAGTACGTCATCATCATCATACTTTGATAATACGTCATTATCATCATCAGGATCTCATCATCATCACATTCTGATCTTTCGATCAGAAACATCATCATCATCATCGCATTCTGATCTTCCAATCAGAAAACATCATCATCATCATCAGGAACATCATAATCATAAGCAACTTCTGATCCTCCGATCAGAAAACATCATCATCATCATATTCTGATCTTTCGATCAGAGAACATCATCATCAACAAATTTTGATATTTCGATCAGAGAAATATCATCATCATCATATTCTGATCTTTCGATCAGAGAATATCATCATTGTTAGCAACAACATCATCATCATATTCTAATCTTTCAATGAGAGAACACCATCATCATCAGCAACTTCTGATCTTTCGATCAGAGAACATCATCCTCAGTAGCAACATCTGATCTTTCGATCAATACATCATCATCATCATGATCCTTCCTTTGGAAATTATAGGATTTAGGTCTTTACGAAGTTACCAATGATCCTTCCTTTCGGAATTATGGGATTTAGGTATTTACAGAGTTACTAACGATCCTTCCTTTCGGAATTACGGGATTTAGGTCTTTACAGAGTTACTAACGATCCTTCCTTTCGAAATTACGGGATCAACACATTTGTGGAACTTAGACAATCCTTCCTATTGGAATTACGGGAACAACACATCTATGGAACTCAGACAATCCTTCCTATTGGAATTACAAGATCAATTCAATGATCCTTCCTTTCATAATTACGTGATTTAGGTCTTTACGGAGTTACTAATGATCCTTCCTTTCGGAATTATGAGATCAACACAGATGTGGAACTCAGACAATCCTTCCTATTGGAATTACGGGATCAACACATCTATGGAACTCAGACAATCCTTCCTATTGGAATTACGGGATCAATTCAATGATTCTTCCTTTCAGAATTATGGGATTTAGGTCTTTACGGAGTTACTAACGATCCTTCCTTTCGAAATTACGGGATCAACACATATGTGGAACTCAGACAATCCTTCCTCTAGGAATTACGGGATCGACACATGTTCTCGAGTACTGAAGTCACCGGATCCGTTCTGAACCAAAGTTCAAGGATGATACAATCCTACCACATTCACGGGGACCGAGATCTTCGGATACATTTTCACCCAAGGTTCAGGGATGATGGAATCCCACCACTTTCACGGGGGCCAAGACCTCCAGATACATTTTGAACCAAGGTTCAGGGATGATGCAATCCACCACTTTCATGGGGGTTGAGACCTCTGGATACATTTTGTACTGAAGTTTAGGGATGATGCAATCCCACCACATTCACGGGGCCCGAGACCTCTCGATACATTTTGAACCAAAGTTTAGGAATGATGCAATCCCACCAAATTCATGGAGGTTGAGACCTCCGGATACATTTTGAACCAAAGTTTAGGGATGATGCAATCCCACCACATTCATGAAGACCAAAGTCATAGGATTCATTTTGGACAGATATCCCCGGATGATACAATCCCTCTTCATTCTTGAGAACCGCTGTCACCGGATCACTTTTGGACAGATGTCCTGGGATGATACAATCCCTCTTCATTCTTGAGGACCAAGGTCACCGGATCACTTTTGGACAAATGTCCCGGGATGATACAATCCCTCTTCATTCTCAAGGACCAAGGTTTCTGGATCACTTTAGGTCAAGTGCCCAGGGATGATACAATCCCACTGCAACATCACTACTCCCCCTTTCGAGGAAGGTATTTTCGAACAACACCAAGCTTGTCTTGAAAGTGTTTGAACTTTACCCGAGACAGAGACTTCATCAGTACATAATCATTCAAACCATCATCATCTACATATTCAGTATGTGAATACTGAATTATCACCATCTGTATCTCCACTATGTGAATACTGAAAGCATCATCATCTATATCTTCCGTATAGAAATACAGAATCATCATCATCTGCATCTACAGTATGTAAATACTAAAACATCATCATCTGCATCTTTATCTTGAATGTATAAATACCATATTTTTATGTGTTATGACGGAACACAAGGTTCTCTGTTATTACAACTCTCCTTATCACATAGAATCAATGTAGTATCCATCTTCAGTTGAAAGAGACCTGATATCAGCTTCTAAAGCCATATGGCTTTACAACTTAGTAGAGCAATCTGCTATGTATTCTGCTTCAGCCATGCTACAATAAACACTGGACTATTTCCTGCTAAACCATGAACTCATAGCAGACCCCAAACAAAAGCATCTACCTAATGTGCGTTTCCTATCTGAGATACTTTTGGCCCATTGTGGATCTGTGTAGCCATACAATCTATACTCATGGCTACCATCATAATATAAACCAAAGTCTATAGTCCCTTTTAGATATCTCATCACATGCTTTGTAGTTACTAGGTGGACCCGTCTTGGTTGAACAAGATATTGACTTAAGGTGTTCACAGCAAAACAAATGCCTGGTCTGGTATTTTTTAAGTACATCAATGACCCAATGATCTTTCTGTAATGAGTCATATCCACTAAATCTGATGAGTCATTAGCTAACAGCTTCAGGTTGGAGTCCATGGGTGTGTCCATGACTTTGCATTCCAACATATTGAATCTCTTCAATATCTCTACCGCATACTTTCCCTGGTTGAGAAAAATTTCTTCTGAACTTTGCCATACTTCAAGACTTAGGAAATAATGCATTAACCCAAGGTCTTTCATCTCAAATTATTCTACTAGTTTCTTCTTGCTTTCCATGATCTGTTTCTCATTTCCTGTCAAGGATAAGTCATCCACATATAATAATAGGATGACAAGTTCATCTTCTACAACCTTGAGATAAAGGTTAGGATCGGCTTTATTCTTGGTGAATCCCATGCTTGACAAGAAAGTATCTATTCTTCCATACCAAGATCTGGGAGCTTGCTTCAGGCCATAGAGGGCCTTCTTCAAATTGCATACATGATTCCATCTGGATTCAACTTCAAATCCTTGTGACTATTCGATGTAAAAATCTTTCTCAATCGTACCATTAAGGAAGGATTCTCTTTACTTCACCATGGAAGAAACTACCATGATAGTCCTGAAGGAAGTGTACCTTACTTCCTGGAGTAAGTGTCTCTTCAGAATTAATTCCCCCCTTTTTTTCTTAAAGAAACCTATGGCCACAAATCTTGCTTTATACTTCTCGATACTTCCTTCAGCTACATGGTCTATTTTTTATATCTATTTGGAGGATACAATACTCTTTCCTTTTGGTTTGGGAACTATATCCCATACATCATTCTAGTATTCTTTCGTCATAACATCTTCGTCATAACATCTTCCATGAGTTTGTATTGTCAGATCATCAACATATCCTAGTCTTATGCATTCAACTTTGAAGGTTGGAACCCACTTTACTCTTGGTAAAGTCTCGATCCATCAAGAAACTGTCCATCATGTCGTACCATGTCGAACTCAGATATCTTTTGTAGTCACTCCCCCTGAAGTGGAGTATTATCTTCCTTCTTCATTCTATACAGGTGGTTCTATGCTTGATATATAGTGTTCAATAGAGTATGTCATGTCATAGTCTATTCTTTCTAAGGAAAATCATGAACCTTTCTTTGTATACTTTTTTCTTGTAGATCCATATGGAGTATACTATGTACTTCCCTTTATGTCTCTAAATCATATCGTATACATCATTTCCCATGATCAACTATTATCCTTTGATCACAGAAACTTTCTAGATGCCTTCTATCTCTACCATGACATCATTGAGATTGTGCTCTAATCCAATATGTCAGCAAAGAGGTTTGATAAGTATCACTGGAGAGTTATAAAGCACCATGAGCTACTTACCCATCACATGCATATTAGTAGTATTAATGTAAAAAATATATCATGCATAACACATCAACTGAATACAATCAAATGCAAAACAATATCATAAAATGGAAATTGAATACTTATCTTTTATTTGTTTCGTGCGTAGACTCCATCTTGATCATTCTACTTTATCATATTCTTCATTCATGTAATAATCATTTCTTATCCAAATTATAAGATGAATAAGAGGTTATTCAAGAATTGAGTTTTTCATATTCCTCATTGCTTGAGGGATCTTCTTTGAATGGTGAGAGCTTGATCTTCAATTGCTCCCATCTTCTTATTCTCTTCTTATTAGTTGAGCTGAAAGTAATCACTTACTTCTGGAATACATTCTTCACATGAATGAATCCCATGATCTTGGGAGGCCATTCAAGGTGGCTATCACCACTTCTGCATACTTCTTCTTCTACCGCTTCAAGTTGTTTTGCATTCTGGATCTTCACATTCTTCAACTGTTTTCTCAAAGCCATCTTCTGATTCAAGTTCTTATATTCAAATAGCTTTATTAAGGAATCAAACATCTTCAATTTATTTAGGGAAGACACTTGTGGTATAAGTTGATCCGTGATTGAATCAACAATGATCTTCTTGGCCTTGATCAAGTTCTTCTTGTGTAAGTCTTTGAGGCTCATCTCCCTCTAGAACTGGAACCTCTCTACTCATGTAGGTGTCCAATTCATTTTCTTCAGAGAGCTCAAATACTTCCATGCTTGGAAGTTTTCAACTTCACCAAGCTTATCATCAAGATGATGTGATATATCATTTTGAAATGAGAACCTCAAATGCAAATAGCAAAAGAATAGATCTTACTGATTTGAGGTGTCTATCCTACTTCAGGAGCCGGCTGATATAGGGTTTGTCAAAGAAACTCTAATTTTCAAAACTTGGAATATTTTAGATATGATTGGATATAAATATATATCTCTTCAAATGGATCTGTCCAATGTACTCCTTTTCTGAAAACAGTGGAGGGAAGCTCCCAGAACAGGAAGCCCTAGTTTTCCAATTTCTTCTGCAGAAATTCCTATTACTGTTTCTATGATATATCTGAAATTACTAATCCTCTGTGTCTAAAATTTTGCACTGAGGTAACCTCGCATGTTCCTGATCCAACAGCACAAGTTTCATCAGAATTTTTTTCACCAATTTGAATTTAGGATCATTTTCCCAAGGTGACCTATTACAGGATTGTTCAGAACAGTGTAGTTGTACGGCATACCACGTGTCACTGGTTTATCTTCAGGTTCTGAAATTTGGATCAAAGAAATTACAGGACGTTCTCTTGCTATAACATCTTTAGGAATTCCATTTGGACCTCTTTATCCCATGCTACAGCAATTATCCCCAGTTGTCCTCTTTAGGCATGAATTCTGGAAGAGGCTGGAACCCTAACTTGGAGGGATCATATCTCTCAGAATATAGAAAATATGATGCTGAATTTTGGACATAGGATAGATAATAATTTTATATTCCTCTTATGCAATTTTCAACTCCTTATCCTTTTCCAATATCAGGATATAGCGAATGTACCAAAACGTAGCAGTTTTAGTATTTAGAGTTTTTCCAGATCGGGGTCAAATTAGGGTTTGACTTTCCCAGAGTTTCACCCAACCAAATTTCTTGATCTAGGTATATAAAATTCGATTTTGATGAGGATAAAAATCCTATGCTAGGATCACTCAAAAATTCTTCTTCTGTAGAAATCCCTAATTTTCCACACCAAAACTGAAAATGCTCAGAATCGAATTCCACTTCAATAGAAAGATGCGCCCTTCAATGGAGAGTCGGCCTAGCCTTCTTTTGCTGATTGATTGTGGAGAGAGAACCAAAAATTAAGAAGCCCTATATTCTGTAGCTACACAATGTCTTCTTTTATGGTTTCTCTGATCCCATGTTAAATTTTTATATGCTTAGCTCAGACATCAGTACTTCATTTCATTTTCATAACAAAAGCATATAAATAGGATCACTGAAAGATAAACAAGCACAACCATACAAACGGAACACAAAGATTTATCTTGCGAAAACCCTAAAGGGAAAAACCCAGCAAAATCTTCCTCAATATAATTGCCCCAAAAAGATAAAAGATAAAAGATAAAACCAGCAAGGAGATCAAAGCCTGATCCTCCTCCTTCTCTAGCTACTTCTCTTCTCCACTAATGCGCTAGACAAGTGAGAGTGTGTGTTCCAAATGAGGAGCGCTACACCTCTATTTATATTCATCCGTTCACTTAAGTTAACTAATCTACCATGTAGGCTTGAGTAAGCACACTGGGGTGCTAATGACCCACCTTTACAATTAGAGGGGACTGCCTCATGACTCTTATTAGTTCTTCTGATTAGAAGCATTGGGGTACAACATAATACAAGTGGTTCTCCTGGTAGGACCATCAGGGACCACAAAGAAATACATATAGAATATTCTTCGAAGTTACAATATTTCAACAAAAATGACCAAAAAATGAATTTATTTTAGAGAAAACCCCAAAAATAGCCAATTGGCAAAATTTCGCCACTAAAAATTACCTTGCTCATAATTTGTTTTTCAAGACCACAGGTGAGGCGAAGGAAAATATACATATTGTCAACAATGCCTGATCTAGTTGTGCACACTCTTATATATGTTCCCTCCAACAATTGGTTATCCGAGGCATGATTATGTGTCGACAGATGGTGAAATAGAACCAATAACTGCGGTTATCCAATTTGGTGCGATGAACATGTAAGAAAGGGGTGATGTGGTTTACTTCATGCTAATTCTTGCAAAAAATACCAAAATCATAAATCACAATGAATCATTGTCCATCAACTACCTGAATCAAAAAGTCATCACATCTATATGTCAACTTCAACAAAACAAATGGTTTATAGGTGTCTTCAGAAAAATATGACTACAAAGGCATATACACAACATTATCAATAAGTACTGAAGCAGTAAGCAAAAATTTCCACGCATATATTTTAACACATGATTACGTAAACTAACACAAAATAGGGATCCCATCAGGAAATGGTCGGAACTATATGGAAGAGACGTATGCAGTCTCAAAATATAGGTCATGATGGGACTAACTGGGATTCCAGGCTTACCAGAATAACTCATCATGGGAACCAAAATGGGATTGGGGTGTGGAATAGGGTATCCCATGTTTGGTAGGCTCTTCTGTTAAAATTGTGGAAAATAGAGATATGATGGGATGACCCACCAATTTCAAACAAGTTCGACCTTATGGTAATTTTGGGTTGCAAAAGGTTCAAATGCATCTTCACAGAAAGATAACCTAAATGTATATGCATTATTTTAAATATACCTGATAAGATCCAGGAACATACAAAGAACTTCCCTATACTTGGGTGGATTTCAACTAATTATGCTGCTAGTGGCCCCACAAAGAGGTACTTCAGTGGGTGCAACCATGTTTTTATGACTTCAAGGATAGTTTCATCTAATGAATAAAATTCCGTCTAAGAAATCAAGTGATTTGGAAGATATCACAACCAAAATTGGCCAAGTAACTGGATCATATTTTTCCATCAAGGGAATATTTTGATCCAAATCTGTCGAAACCATTTGAATCACTTATTATGACACTTTTGTTGCAGATAAGGGTTGTCGGATCACAAAGTTTCCCATGAGGGAATCATTTTTTGATGACCTTACCCTAATGTCTTGAAATTCCTCTAGAGAATCCCTAATGAAAGGAACATTCGGATGGACAACAATTCCAACCATGTAGTAATCTAATTTGTTGACCATAAGGATCTTCCTTCAATGAGGGAACCAATTCACTCAGGAATATGAAGACACTATAGTCATCTTCACATGTATCCAAATATGTCCTAACAAAAATTTGTAATCTATAGAAACATCTAATACCTCAACATCTACTATGATTTTTTTCCACCCCATTCACTAGGGAAGGCTACAATGAGTTCGTGAGGAGAGAACAAATGTAGATCAAATGCTTTTCGCATAGTATGGGATTGAACTAAGGTGGGTGATCTCAATGCTTTCTAACATTTAAATGAAATGACATTGGTTGAGGCCCCTTCATCAACTATGGTTCGAAATATATTATTTCCATGAGATGTTACTTTAATCTAAAAATCCACTTCTGAAAAAATCCTACAAGTTGATTGGTCTAAGTCTAATGTGATCAAATATGCATTAGATGGATCAACAACTCTAGTTGAAGACAATATCATAAAACCTCCATGGAGCACATGGAACATGCTGCTTGAGATATTTCCTCAACAACATTTTTGTTATGAGAAGCTTGTGTGTTAGGATTATGCAATGTTATACGTAGATCACCTTTGGGGGCATGTGGTACTATGTCTATGGTTTGTTTCTCAATGGTGAGAGAACCACTTGGTTGTGATTCTTATCGATCCAATGTACTAGGAGGGATATCATAAGAATGATATATAATTTGAATGTTCACCTCATGATCACACATGAAGACATTGGCATTGGGGTCATTTACCCCTTACAAGGGTTTTGATTGGTTTCCCCCTGGGAATCATACTAGTGCTGTAGAGACCATTTGATGATGGTGTTGTTAAGATTATTATTAATCCTCCCTTTATCTCCTTTGACCACATAAATTCTATTTGATTAATTTACCTAGATTAGGAGATCTCATAACTTCACCAGTGCATGGGGAAAATAACTAATGGAGATGTGCCACTTACTACACCTATCTGCATGCATTTTGGAGCTCTAGGATCAATCCCTATTTTATAGGAACCCACTTGCAGTCCCACCGGTAGTGTCCAAAATTTGACTCCAATAGGTCATCAATTATCCTTAGTTAATCTCAAATCTCCAACAGTTAGATCACTTCCAGTGTCTCTAGCGCCAATTTACATGATTCAAGGGAATATAAGCACCTTTGTTCACCTACCCACTTCAGTTAATTGATTGTAACTGACTGCAACTAGTTATTAGCTATTTTAGTGATATGGAGTTCTGCTAGTTAGATATAATGGTTATTTTACCACTCCCAGTTAGCTCTAGAGTCAGTCTAGTTTGGTAGATTCAACTACCTATGTAGGTATTTGAATAATTCATTAATGTTGTATTATATATTCTTTCATAATGTGAATAATCATTATGGAATATTTCTCATATTTTTCTCTTATTTCTCTTGTTCAATCTATGTGAATACCATTTTTTTCCCAAAATTAATATGTCTGTTAGAATCTAATATGGTACCAGATCATGGTCAGGATATTTGAATCTTCCTCAGATATTTCCATTTATACACTAGAAGCATCTGAGTTTCCAAATAAACACTGTAATATTTTCCTTTCTAACTCTATATTTTATCCAGAGAAGTCTCTACAGGTGTGACTTCCTTTGAAAATGTGCTCATCATCAAAATAGAGGTTGATTCATCCTACAAAACAAAAATCTATTTTTGTGCAGGTACAATTTAAACAACAAAATTTGAAAATCGCAATCAACCTTGAAGAGGTGCCATGGACTCTATATATCATCTTATAAGGAATATCATATCTTGTTTTAAATTTCTTTTTGTTACCTGAAATGAATTATTCACTAATTCAATTTGAGTCTCTGGTTTGAGATATATATTCAGTTGAATATCAAAGGTTTCGAACAACTCACATCCCTGCGTACCATCTATTTACGATTGATATTTATCACTCCATGGGATGAGATAGGTCAAGTGTGTTATATGATTTGAAATATCTCTTAGATATCTCAAATGGGTCTTCAACAGAATTTGATTTCGTTGAATGTAGAAGAATTTGTGATTGAATTGGAAACATGACATCAATCACATTTTTGAGTGTTTATTTAAGATTACATATATGATTTTATTTACATGTGCAACTTCTTGGATTCAAATTTGTTCTTGAATTTGAAGAAGAAAAATGCAGAAACCTCTATTGTATAACTTCAATATGGATTTGATATCAGTTCCTCATCTATTATTATTTAACTATCCTAAATGGAAATTGAGGATGATTACATATCTTAAGAGCCATGAGATTTTTGATGTGTCTACTCGAGTTGTCACAATGCCAGAATTCGATGATGAGAAATCTATTTGGTTCAATAACTATGACAAAGAATATGAAACCATGTTTCTATCCATTCCTCCTAACATGCGTTGTCTCATTGATGTTGTTGAATTCCCAAGTGAAATTTTGTGCATATTGGACAAAGAATTTGGCCAAAAGACTGAAGAGATTAGTGCAAAGCATTGGGAGAGCACATCATCCATCTCTTTTCAAGTTATTCCGCCCTCCATTATTTCTCAAGGAGTTTCATTTCTTGAAGATTAATAAATGACAGAGTCTTCAATTAATTCAATTCAAAAGCATACTCATTCTACTGCTTCTCTCAAAAATTTTGATAAATTTGATGTCTCATGTTTTCATGCACCTAATCTAGAAGAGGATATTCAAACCTCCATTGTTGAAGAACTCTCCTTCCATCCCACTGAGTCTTAAACTGAATCAATTTGAAAACAGACTCATTCTACTTCTACTCTCAATTTTTTTGAAAGTTTGATGTCTCATGTTTTCATGTAGCTACTCTAGAAGAGGAGATTCGAACCTCCATTGTTGAAGAGATCTCCAGTGAGTCTCTCACCTTAATTGGTTTGAATTCATAGATTCAATACCTCTCAGTTATGCTTGTAACCGATCTCATCAATTTATGTGAGAAAATTCAAGCACCTCAAGGCTCTTTCAAAATTGTTGTTGGGGATTCAATGGAAATACATTCTTATCTATTGCTGATATTACACTTTGTGATTTCATGGATATTTTTATAAGATACATCATATTTTGGAGCTAAACCATTCTCTCTCCATGGTCCTAGGTATTTTGTCTCTTCCTTCTCAATCACATACTCATCACTTCACAGTGATAGAAATGATGGAGACCTCTTGCATTCGCTTGGATGCATGATCCTCCCATTTGGAGCTGAATCTACTTCACATGGTTTGAAGTATCAAGCACATCAAGACTCATTTGAACTTGATTTCAAGATTAAGTTAAATGACCACTCTCTGTTGCTATTTTGCCAGATTATCTCACTTTCTTTACATGGTCCCATAAACTCTTCTACAGTTGTCTTTTTTTCCTGATCAAGTTGAACATATTCCTCTTCTTCATAAGAAGAAAATCCCTCTAGACATCTAATCAAGTTCACACCTACTTGGATTTGGAGAAGTTTAGTTTTTGGTGTATCTCATGTCCATTTTTTAGGAAAGGATTTTTCCCATGTGGGTTTTCCTTTTTTTCCTCATTTTACATGGATAAATAAATTTTGCATTTAGATTGTAATGGGTGACCTTTGGTATTAGTTACCAGGGCCTAGGTAGTCCAAAGTTAGGATTAAATCATGGATTTAATATTATTATTAATCCTCCCTTGTTCTCCTTTGACCACATAAAGTATATTTGATTAATTTCCCTAGCTTAGGAGGTCTCATTGCTTCACCAGTTCTTTGTGAAAATAACTAGTGGATATATGCCACTTAATCGACCTTTATGCATGCATTGTGGAGCTCTAGGGATCAATCTCTATTTTACAGGAACCCACTGGGAGTGCCACCAGCAATGCCCAACGGCTGAATCCAGTAGGTCATTCGTAATCCTTAGTTAAACTCATATCCCCATCAGTTAGATCACTTCTAGTGTCTCTAGCACTAGTTTGCATGATTAAAGGGAATATATGCACCTTTGTTCACCTACCCCCTTTTGTTAACTGATTCTAAATGATTGCAACTGGTTATTAACTATTTTAGTGATATGGAGTTGTAGTAGTTAGCTGAAATGGTGATTTTCCCTATCCTAGTCAACTCTAGAGTCAGTCTAGGTTGGCACATTCAACTACCTATGTAGGTATTCAAATTATTCATTGGTGTTATATTATATATTCACCCATAATGTGAATAATCATTAATGGAATATTTCTCATATTTTTTTCAATTATTCTTATCTTATTTATCTTTTGCAATCTATGTAAAGACCATTTTTTTCCCAAGATCTGTCTGTCAGAATCTAATAGGTGTTACATAAAAGGTTGCATCAATATAATAGATTGTTGTTCCCCATTGTATTGAGCTGGGTTTAGTGCATATCCCTTTTCAAAGTTAGCATTCTTCTTACTCTCATATTTCTTTTTCTTTCCCCTAAGTTCCATGGATTCAACTATGATAATTTCAGGAGTCACAGGAAGGATTAATATTGTGCTTACCCTTATACTTTTTATTCTCCCCCATAAGGTTTATGTATTTAAATATGAGGGTTTCAGAATTTAGGGAGGGCTTAACATGTTGCTGCATATCTTGACTAGTTGTAGGTTTTGAGGTCTAGTTAGACATTTGTCCCATTTGTTGGGTAATCTTCTCAAGGTTGTTGACAAAACCCATCATACCATTGGAATGAGGACCATGTGGTGGCCTATATGGATCGAACATAGTTTTTGTAGGATGGGTCCAAAAAAATTGGTTACTTTCTATAACCTCACTAGTCCATTTTGTAATGGGATTCATGGGTGGATTGTCCCCTTATGGGGTTAGACTCCAAGGAGATTGAATATTTCGTGAAATCTGACCACACCATTTATGAATGGGTGGATTTCCCCTTTGCATGGTTATACTCCAGTGATATTAGTTATTTACTAGAATTCGACCACACCATTTAGGTGGTATATGGATTTGACTAGTATTCCAAGGTGGGTTTCTCCTCCTGATGGATTCCCCCAAGAAGAGGGGTTACTTCTTGGAACATGATCAATGGATGGACTGTCTCATGATTGAGTTAGGTCCCATGAATATTGGTTACTTCTTGAAATCTGACCACTAGGTGGATTTCCTCCTTATGGAGTTGGGTCCCAAGAAGATTGGTTACTTACTAGAACCTGACCATTCCATTGATTATGTTCTTGGTTTTGATTGGAATTCCAAGGTATGTTTCCTCCTTGCGGAGGTTGGATCCAAAAATATTGGGTACTTTCTAAAACCTTACCACTCCATTGTGGAATGGGGTTTCTAGGTGGATTTCCCCTAGGAATTGTGCTAGGATAAATCAAAGGATGACCCTATAGGGCATCTCCTCCAATCGACAAAGGATAATACAAATTTCCATTTGTGCTCTAGGATGCATTATTTATACCAAGAATTTTAACATTCCATGTTAAAGGGTTGTCCCCAGAAGTAGAACCTAGACAACTATTGGTTGTGTCAAGAATATCTTGATAACCTCTCACAACCATTTGAGGCTATATTGATATGGTCCCTTGAACTCCCGACAAATCCAAAGGGTTAAGTGTAAGATTTTTCATACTATTCCAACTTTCAAAAAGACCAACCAATAACTCACTTTCTACAAGTATGATTGAGTTTAAAGGATGTGCTAAGGGTAGAATTACATGATCAAGTGTTTGATATTATATTTTTCCAATTTCAACTAAAGTAACATCATCAATTCTATCAATGTTTCGTCCATGTTTGACAAATTTTAAGGATTGGTTTGACATTGTTGTTCTCTAGTAACATCTAATTGGGTTTATATGTATTTCAGTTTCAAAGTTACAAAGACGTGGTTCATGTATGTGCCTCCATAATGTAGTGGGGCCCTCAAACTTGGGTAAATTTCCTCGTTTCCACCTTGACAGGTGGATCAAGAGATTAGTCACTCTAAAGTTTAATAAAAATAATTATTTATTAGATTATATCAAAATTCATTCAAACAATCCTAAATGAAACTAGACTCAACACAAATCAAAGTATCCACAGATATAAAAAATTCTTCAGATAATAAAAAATAAAACTTCTTTCTAAATAACCGAAGTTCAGTAAAAATATGGATTTATAGGGCCTTCCAAAACTAGTATTGATCCTGAGAATATCACATATAAAAAATTACTGAATAGTGAAGGTATGAGAAATAGTTACATGGTTCTTCAATCACCAATGATGCAAGTGTTATATCTTGGCTACTCACCAAACCAACGAGTTGAAACAACCTTGTGTATGTCTCAGGTATTGCAAGTGTCCCCCACTCACAACAACCTATGTGATTCCTTGGGAAAAGAAACTATGGTTTCCACTTCACAATCGATGGCTTGGTAGGACAGTCGTCAGTCTAGGATAACTCACGTAGACTAGATATATCAAGAAAGTTATGTAACCATGAGGACTTGTCACTTAATTTAAATACTGTAATGTGATCATATCCCACCAAATAAGCAAGAGGGGGGTACCACTCTTACTAATTTGGATCGGCCTCATTCTTAACACATGTGTTAGAAGCACTTTCCCAGCATGAACGATTTGCTACTAATGGATTTGATTCTCTTTAATGAATACTAGTCTCAAAGTTTTGTGGCCTTGGAGTGTTAACTCTACAATATTATTCCAATTCCCTATCATATTCTATGTTGGTGATATAAAAAAAAATCTTGATATATTTTAGATTAAGCATTGATTTCAGGGTATTTTTCTTAGTTTTGAGGAGTGATGGTGAAACTAGTAGTGTGTGTGACTCTAAATGATGAACCAATCAAATGAAAAATGCTCATTACTCTTTCCCTTATTTCAGTGAACTTCTATACTATGGAAGAGTAAGAAGTTATTTTATATCCTTCAATTATGCAAATTTCAAAATAGAATCACTTTTACAAATTTGAGAAAAGAAGTTTAGAATGTCTTAGAAAGGGTTCAATAGGTTTCCTTCAAACATAAGATGTGTTCAATTTGCTTCAACTTTCACTAATTGGAAATGGAAATTTTTTTAATGTTCAATGTTTTTCCTGTTTCTAATAAGTTTGTCAAACTAATGTTTAAATGTTGGATTGTGATTCAATTTTGATTCTTCCATTGCATCATGTTTTCTTTCTAAATGTTGAATTTAATTTTCCAAATTGATGGTTTGAAAATCAATGCGAAATTCTAAATATATTTAGAAATTCTAAAACCGACAAGCACTTACACTTGAGGTCCACTTTCTCTTTTGTGGGAAAACCTGAAATAAAAAGTGAAGAGGATACTCATGGTTCGACAATATGCTTGCAAACCTCAAAATATTCCTATTGCACATGAGATCCATGTTTCTTGTTCACAAGACCACCCAAAGGCACAAGTGAAGAGGATACACAGGGCTCAGATTATGGTAAAAAATAATCCTAGACTATTACACTTGAGATCCCTATTGATCTTTCAAAATATCACCCAAAGATATGAGTGAAGAGGATACATAGGCCTCGAACACAACTTATATCAATAATTCTAGAAATAAAGAACAAGGTCCACTCATTGTGTTTGAACCGATCTTAAATGATAGGTCCATATTTTTTAGAATTTACATGAATCTGATTTAATTGATGGTCTTAGATGTGTCTTAGTTGTGATTCCAAGTTGTGTGGTAGGCTAGCAATTTCATGTGACTTTAAAATTCATAGCCTAAAAGTTCATAAATCGAAACAATGTGTCATGTTCTTCAATTTTTTTAACAAATTCCTTATACAAATATGTGACTAAAAGGACCAAGTTAGACAAAATTTCATACGTTCAAGATTTAAATAATGCACCTATAAAGTAAACATGTCATAAAATTTCATATCTAAGCATTCTTTTAAAGAAAACTTGAACAATGCTAAAAAAACTAAAAGTGTTTTATTCCTATATTTTTAAGGAGGTTTCCAAGCGTTCCAAATTCAAGGGAAAACATCCCTAAATCCTTAAAAAAATATTCTAAAAGGTCCTAATATTCCTTAATAATTGTTTTGGATATCAGATAAAGTTATACAAAATATAAAATGAGCTCAGTCAAAGGCCTTAATCAGGGATCTCAAAAATTTTCAATCTCAAGACAAATGCACACAAAAATTAAAATCCCTAAATCATGATAAGACAGAGGTAAATACTACATAAAATGTTTGTTAGAGGGTTCCTAATACATTTACAATAGAAAAAACCACGCTAAATGGTTTAAAACTAAATATTCAACCATAAAAAAATAAAGATTTTTGACTCTTCCTTACTGTGGTCGATGCATTGTTGTATTGATGCACGAAGTGTCACTGGCACACATAGTTGAGTCCAACAAGGTGTCAGGGAAGGCTAAAACTTTGTGTAGTCTCTAAAATGGCGTCAACAAGTTAAAGAAAGGAAAAAATCAAGATGTGGACCCAAATTTCTTGGAAAATGAAATATTAAGGGTGAAATCAGGTCGGTTTTGACCTCCAAAACTAAGATAAAGCCATCTAAGACCAAGATAAATCATGCATTAAAATAATTAAAGGTAACAAATAACCAAACAAGGGGAGGGGGACTCACGAAATCAAGAAATCAAGAGAAAACCCCCATAGGTCCCCAGTATGGTCGGTAATCCATTAATGGAGTATTATAAAACTGAATCTATATCCTGCTATCCTATTTCTACGGGGTGGGTAAATACTAATTGACTGAAAATAAATAAAGTATCACAATAATCCTAAGATATTAAACCTTCTTTCATGGAGTTTGAGAAGGGGAGGAAGGGAGGAGAATACCTCATGTTTCCTTGAAGTTTGATGGAGTTCCTTGATGGATGTCCTTGCATCTCATTGAATATCCTTGACACCTGAAAATATCACCCCAAAATCCTTCCTACTATCCTACCAAACTATCTTTAAGAAACACAAGTTAGATCTAATTTCCTACCAATTCTACATCAACATAAAACTTGAAGGGAAAACATTGAATAAGAATTGGGAAGAAAACTGAATTGATTCATAATAGATGAACATGGGAAAATACTTACAAACCTTGAAAGTTCCTTCCTTATCCATAGCCTAGACCTACTCCTCTACAATCCATGCTTTTGATGCCCAAAAACCTTTATAGTAGAAAATTCATTTCTAGCCCTCAATTCCTCCAATATGCATTTACTCTTTAACTTATCTCCTCTAATTCACCTCCTATGCATTCCTTATATATTACTAGGGTTTGTGCACCCAATCACTTTACCATGAATGTGGGATTAATATTTTTGAAGATTTTTTATTATTTTCTTAAAAAAAAACCCACGTCACCAAGTTGTTTAGGCATCAAAGTTTGATTTTAGTAATTCCATGACGATTAATACCCATGTTAGGTATGTTTTCCATTGTATGAGTTATATGAACTATTTTTTGTCCCTTAAGTGGGACTAGACATGGCCTATTTAGATACATCCAGTGTATTCAAACATTTATTCCTTTGTGGTTGCACTGGTCACATGAGATATTGAAGCTCTCAATTGTTCCAAAATTTTGATATTCATGTTGTGGGTGAAACATAAATATGTTTTCAGACCAACACTCTCAACGGTGTTAATTTTATTGTTAACATATAGAATTCTATAACACATAAATTATGGAGAATGGGAAAGTCTAGTACTCACATATAGAAATAACTAATGGGTAAACATTAAAAAAAATCAGAAAAAAATAATGTAGGAGAGACACATTTAATATAGAGCAACTAGTGTGCATGGAATATAAAATTTCCTTCAATTTTAAAAAGAGAAAGTCTAATACAACCACCACATAAATTACATATTCATTTGATATCTATTATGCTTCTTTTTTCTAATGCCAACACTGAAATAAATAGAACTTGGTTTATAAATTATTTTTTAAAACAATAATAAACATTTTGAGAAAAACTTAAAATTTGAAAAACATTTTTTTTAAAGGAAGATGCTTCTTATTTTACATTAAAATAATTTTTTCTTGAAACTAATTATTATGTTTGAAATTTTATTGTCACTAAAATGACTCACTTGCCCAAGATAGGCTTTAAGAAGCAAATGCATTAGATTTAACCCCTAGCTTCAGGGAATCTCTCTTTCTTAAGGATATATTAATCCTAGATATGTATGGTCTTGTAACAAAGTTAGCTAGTTGGTTGTAATTATCATAGAACTTATGGAGATTAATTTAATGAGTTTATGTACAAATTGCATTCTTCCTTAGCAAAACATGGTTCCATTAGAAATATTAGGACATTACCAAGCATTGAATTCAAACCTCTATGGCGATTGACACAAAGGTAGATGTTTTTGTTCCCTCTACAACTACCTCTATATAATGAGGCGTAGTGGCCATTGTATCTCCTAGGGAACATCCAATTGGATCACTCTTCCTTGTTCTCTTCTATGTTATTTTGCATGTGGAGCTCTCTGTCTTTTATCTTTCAAGAGTAGCTTTGGCACTCCCACATTTTGTTTATAATTGGTTGTGTTTTCTAGTCTAATGGACCTATTCATGTAATTATGTTACGATAAAGATGATTGTCAAGGTTCCAAAACAAATTTTAATTAAGGGAAAATATATGGAACATAACTAATCCCTAAATATTGATTATAAAATCCATTTACACTTCTTGAAAAATTGATCAAACCAAACTAATTCCATTTACTTTCTTGAAATTCCATGTATGTCTCCTATACTCACTACAAATTCATCCTTATTAGGCCAACCATATTTGAAAGACCTCCTTCAGGACCACCATTTACATGCATGTTGACACAACATATACTATTCACACCAACAATGTTGAAGCTGGAGAAAAATTTGGATGGATTTGATCTCCAGTCAATTTAGATTCATCTTTTACCATATACAATTGACATATAGAGGACTCACTATCATTAATATGATCATTTCATGAACCCAATATAAATGAAAATAAAGGGGTCTAACATACTTACCATAGCACAAAACTGCATAGAAAGTGTATCTACATAATGATACATAGTATAAGCAATGCATTAACATGATTAAAAGTCAAGTTTGAATATTAAATAAACATGATTCTAAATTAAATAGTATTTCCCCTAAACTATTTAGAAATTGTTCACTTTGAATGTAAGACAATAATGTTTGTGAGTCATATTCCCTTACCAGAGTATATCATCATGGGAATTACAACTTCATAAGTATTGAAAAATTGTCTCTACCATGTTGTCCTTTGGATCTTCACACATTACCAATCTAACCCTATTTATGTGAAGCATAAATGGAGCACCTAAAAAATAAAATATGCTACAGAAAATTGCGTAAGCAATCAAATTAATAGAGAAAAAATGATATATTAGCTAGCACAAATGAAGGACATGGTTTGAAGGATTTAGGGAAGACACTCTAAATCTCTATCACTTATTTAAAATATTTGTTTCTAGTACTTTCATCTTTGGTGTATCCTAAAATCACAAAAGAGTGAATGGTGTCAAGTGAGGATAGGGTGATAAATTTCCTTCAAAACCTAAAGGAGGTTATATAGGGATATTTTAAGCCTCCATCCATGGAGGATAATGGGAAGTTTTATCTATATCTTCCCTAGTAACAAAGTTTGATGTCCTTTACTAGATTATGGCGTAGGAGGTTTTTCAAGATTTCCAAGTAAGTGTCAGCATGTCTAGCGATAAAAAGTGAGTTTATTCAAGTGTTCTAGGTAAGAGTCAGCAATCTATAGAAGACATGTCTAACCTTTCAAAGAATGAGTCCATTTCCTTTCTTTGAAACTAGGTAGCAATTGTCGATTTCAAAATTGGCTTGAGAGATCATGGATAGATTTTCGGGATAACCCCTTCACTTGATACCTCATATATAGAGTTATTTTTATGAAGAAACATGAGTTGAATGCAAATAGACAAAGGAATCTAGAAGAAACAACATGAATGCTATTTAATTAACATGGAATACATGGGTTTAAAACCCTCTATGGATGTAGTTGTAAATATGTCCTTGTAAATATAAGGAGTATTCTACCAAAACAAATTTTTCAAAGGGAGTCCCTAGTTTTGAGTAAGTTCTATATATTTTATAATATTTTATCCACTATCAATGGATTTTATCCAAGTCAAATTTTGGGTTAGGGCTTCTTAATTTTCCCTTTCAACTTTGGACGGAAGTTATACTAGAAACAATAGGAAACTCTAATGGTAGTTTTCTCTTCTTTTATAGTTAATAAGACAATAGATTTTTCACTGGAATATGTGTTGGGATCGATCCTGATATAATTCCTCTAGAGGACAAGGAATTTTTGTCTAGAGTTTCAAGGAAAACCATGCAGGCCCATTTTGGATTTTGAAAAACATGAATTTGCATCGTCTTTTTAAACCTTCCAAAGGAGAGAAAAATATTGCTAAAATATAAATATGGCTAAGGGAGCCAACTAAGATGGTATCAAGAATCTTAAGAAAAAAATATTTTCTCAGAAATGGGAGGATTTCAGTGATTCTAAATAGGTATTTAAAGAGAACATAGTACATAATATCTTGGATGGCAAGTGATCAACATTGTGACAAGAGGGTAATGCCTTGTGAAATAGATCATTGCTCTAGTAAAGGGAACTCGATCAAATCCTAAACAAGGAACTGTGGCATCTTAGAAAGAATGGGTATATGATTTGAATGAAGGAGGTGATGGAAACCTATTATCCAAGAACACAAGACAAAAAAATGACCTAACTAAAAATCTTCAACACCCAAGGAGTGATTGGGAGATGTAGTATCATTTTCAATTGGTAAAATATGAAGCAATGAAAGAATGTAATATCTGACAAAAGGTATGTTTAGGTAAGATTAAAATGGTACTCAACTATTTTCCGTTGAAAAATCTATTTCCTGCTAACTGGAAAATAGGGAAAAATAGATGTAAAAAACATACAAATTTTAACAGGGCCCATGTTGTAGCTAGATGTTAGGGAAACAAATATTTTT